>QGMG01000236.1:0-40178 GCA_007825325.1 Lachnellula cervina | reverse complement strand
TTTTCACATCTTCTACCTTCAACATCATCACCACGGCTACAGCTACAACAATGTCGGACAATTCCAACCCTCTCACCATCCTGCCAAATGAAACTGGTGCCCTTGGCCCTGACGCCTCATCTTCTGCGAGGAGGAGAGGTATTGGCGCAGTATCGATTGCTCAATCTGCCATCTTCGACAACGAAAATGGGGAGGATTCACGAGCTTTGAAGCCTAGCTACCGGGCACCGTTACCAGGGACTGTCAAGGCGGAGGAGAAGAAGCAAGAGCGCATGGGCATCTCCCCTGAACCCCCAATCCTCCGGAAGATGATGGAGCGCATCCAACACGACGCATCCCGCAGACGCCGCAGCCAACACTCCAACCCCGACGAATCCGACAGCGACATGTCGATCCCCGACCAACATATCGACGACCGCGCCGTTATGAACTGGCCAACGCCTCCGAAACGACCTAACAAGAAATCCTCTGTGGCTGGAGAGAACGAGGAGGAAGGTGGCGGCGCTGGGCCGAAATGGAAGGAGATGTATGCCCGGTACGCGGCTCCTCTTGCTGTTCGTATGGAATTTTTCTGTATCCCCTATACGCCGCCAATCAGCAAGATCGAGCGAGCGCGCATGGATCCGGCAAGTCTGGCACAGCCCGGTCCTCCTGCCGCAGATGATCCAAGGTTTGGCAACATGGACGAATCATCGGGAACTAAACCTAAGAGCAAACGTACAACTTGCAAGGGCTCGCCTCATCTCAAACGCAAATATACTTGGAAAGGAGGGGTGGCTCCAAAGCGCAGATCGGGGCATGTTAGGAGGGAGGAGGTCTATGATGGGGATGATGAGGTGGTGGAGGGGTCTGAGGAGGAGGAGGATGAGTGGATGGATGGGGATGATGAGTCGGTGTTGTTGGATGATGATAGTAGTGAGGATGAGGAGAGTGGGGAGGAGAGCGGATGATGCTTAGGTTACTGGCGTTGGCGTTGATGTTAAGTGGAGGGTGGTGGTCCGTATAACACCAGTCTACAAAGCGTAGGCTGGGGAGGGGTGACTTTTTCTTTCAGGCTTCTTCATTAGTTCTTTCGGGCATCTGCAGCTACCGTATAAATCGGAATACTCATATCACCCTAACGCTTCTTATGCCGGATGGACAAAGGCGGCATAGTTGACTTTTAATGTCCCACGCGGCCTAGCACATTATAATCCAGTGCTGCTTACAGCCCCAGGGGCACTCTCCTAATTTATACGGTACCTAGTAGTAGTACTACTACCTACTCACTGTTTCCTTTTTCCATTTCCTTGTTTTCTGCATGCAATATCCGGGTTTCAGCTTGATAGTCTTCCCTATATTCCGAAAGCTTTCTCAACTCTCCCCAGTACTTAAAATCATCGTCTCTTACTCCCCTTTCTATTATTATCCTCCGTAAGCTTTCCAGTTCTCATCCCACAACTTTCTCAAAAGAAGAATAGTTTGTTAGTAAATAGTCATAAATCAACTAAGATCCTTTTCTCCCCAACAAAGTGCGGACCTCTCACACATTCTATCTCTCATCAGGCAGCACAAAGCTAGCATCTTTTATTGATGTAGATCAAGCTCTTCTCGTAGATATCACTACTTCGTATCTTTACTGAAACAAAGAAGAAAAGAACGGGAACCTCGGTGATATCACCTCGTTTGCCCGTTCCCTATTATCCTTCTCCGTTTTGGAATCTGGATGCCGCTTGTTTGTTAGACCAGATCCAGCACTTCGTGACTTCGTCCGTGGAGACTAGAGTTTTGATATTGAGAACTAGGTTAACACCAGTAATTTGGCATATGAAAAAGATGTATTCATATTTCCCCACCCAGCTTGAAAGCTTATTTTGAAACCCCTTTCTCCGCTCCAGAGAGCCGTGCAAATGTTCCTTTTACTTGGCTTTAATTTCTTTATATACATATCAAACTACTTTCTTCCTTGTCTTTTTATCACCCTAACGCAGCCCCCCTTTTCCCTCGCTTAATTATATTAGGCCAAGGGTCTGTATGAATTTCAGGGATATTATGACTTTGCATGTATATCCAGGCAGAAGGTACGTTGATTCTAATTTATATGGTTGCTTTCCCCACTTTCGCGCATAATTGACATGTATCACTTCGGGGTAAAGAGAAGCTAGAACTTTAAAGTTAGGGGAGGACTAATGGGTTTTGATATCGATCTCAGCAATGACTTGCCAAGCGTGTAGAGCCCTGTTATACAGAATATCTTTGGGCTAAAACATAATTGTAATAGATAGTGCGCTCATACATCTCGAGCACTTGGCTAGACCGTAGATTTCGGTAAACCAGCAAAAGAAACGACTGAGATAGAAGATTAAAACTCCCAGCCAGGGCGCTCTCCCCTTAGAATAGGAATAAGTCAAACGACGTAAGTAGAACGACTGGGTATAATAACAGCTTTAATTACTCATCCAAGAATACACTCCGTCACTCTAGTGCTACTCCTGATTTTCGATCTGCTTTGAGAGAAGAGGATTAGGTTTGGAAGGTACTACTTGGCCCCTGACCCATCGCTTGCTCTTAAGGTAATGTGATTTCGATTTAGTAGGGTACCTTTCTAGGCTGTGCTTAGTAAGTAGTAACTCTGAGGCTATGCTAACGCTTAAGAGCTGTTGCAAGCATGTCCAGCTGAGGGATCTAAGGGTTGGTTATTGTACCCCCTAGATGGAGAACCAAGTATAATTGTTTTAAGTAGAAGAAGGGTTACTAGAAAGTGAAAAAAGCATTAGGTCCGGCAGAAAGAGTGAATACGGATGCAGAAGTAGTTTATAAAAATGAAAGTAGTTCGCTGAGAACCTAGATCAGGGTCTATGCTGCGGCTTAGCCATAATGAAACACACTCCTAAAATGCTGCCCAACCAAACACCAGGGCGCTGGTAAGTTTGTCCAATGCTGTAAAAGAAAAACCCTTATAGAGTGGTTAGCCTCAGAATCTCATGGCCGGAAGGTCATTCTCTCCTGGCATCTCCTTGCATGGTCAAGTGAGAACCTAACTCTCCCTCCTCCTCCCTTCCCGGCCCATACATACTCATGCCAGAGTCTCGTGAATCTTAGGCTGGCTAATGTCAGCAGCCGCGGACTTGCATATAAAATGGATGGACTTACAAAACGCCACTTAATACCATTATAAAACGACCGTTGCAAAAGACGCATTTGAGTATCTTCATCTTCCGACAGCTTTTCCATCCGGTCTATCAAAGTCAATTCGTAATTCCCATGACTGCACTCCATGATTTTCAGAAGGCAGACTTCAAAGAATCTGGGGTAGAAGCCGGCCGAAGACCAATCGACAAGACACACGGAGCCATCCGGAAGCCAAATGATATTCCGAGGAGCAAGATCCAAATGGCACAAGACCAATGGATACTCTTGAAGGGTCAATTTAGCCTCGACATCTGGCAATCTCACGTTCAACCAGCTCTCCATCTGTTGCACAGTTTTGAAGGCCGGTTTCCCATTTTCCTCCCAGAGCAGTCCACGTGATATGCCGCGTTGCAATGGTCCAGGTTGCTGGCCGTGTATGCTTGAAAAGTACAGAAGGACCTGTGCGATCTTCTCAATTTGGTTGCTATCCGGCGATTGGCAAATCTCCCCGTGGATATACTCCATGACTATATACCCCGTGGGTGGAAATCCTTTCTCGTCGCTTCGAGAAAAGTAGCGATAGAGCTGCGGAATGCGAACGATACTGCGGTCGAGGAGTTCGAATGCCTTCCTTTGGTTGTCAGCCTCCTCGGCCGTCACGTTCCAGCCAAACTTCACAACCACCTCTTCAGACAATTTTAGTACGGTAGATCCAACTACGCCGACGAGTTGACGATTTGGGTCTGAACAGTGCTGAACAATTTCCAGGTCGCTTAAGTCTTCATGTCGAGGGCGTTGAAGTGCCATGGTGTCACTAGTCGGGAGAGTGTAGGATTCAGTGTCAAAAATAAGTACTCGTAACGGGATGAGGTTTGTTTGTGTTTGTTTGTCTGGATTAAGCTTAGTAAGGTAGCAAAAGTGATTAGGTAAGGTTATGCATTGATTGTACCTTATTAGGTCCGCAGAGCCACGGAGTTGAAATACTAACAGGAGAGACTTGATATACTACGCACCTTTCTCAAGTGATTTCTAATGCTCCAACGACCAGCGGCAAAGTTCTGCTTGCAAATACAGGTTGTCAAATTAGTCTAATAATAAGTTGTCCGCGGACGGCCGCGGACAGTGGGACACCAACACCAACACCCAACAGCAACACCTGAGAAATGTATCCAACCAGATCTAAATTCGGCGTTATAAAACGCCTGGGCGGACAAAGCCTGGGTCTCAGGTAACAAGATCCTGAGTTGGACAAAATCTACAGGATGGCAAGAATTCTAGCAAAAGATTGCGCCACATATCAGGAGGGAAGTTGCAACTTGCATTTGATACATGCAACTGTCGGTGATAAACAGGCGCGTATCTCTTGCTCTTGGGGTATAAAGGCTTGCACTTCCTTCAAGTAGAGCCCAAGAAATTAAGAAGAAGTCAAACATTACCACAAACAGTACTCCGTACCCCAAGAAATTAAGAAAAAGTCAAACATTATCCCGAAAATGAGGGAGCAACCACCCACGACGAAATCGGCACCACTATTGTCACCCACGCTCGAGTAGTTGTGCATAGTTCGCAAAATCTTGGCGACGGCGTGAGCGAGAACCATTGGTCGATTTACCTTCTCTTCTGCCAAAGATCCTTTCGCATAAACATGACTGCGACATACGACGACCCGGTTGGGAGATTAGAGCAGACTCTCTATGATTACCCCCTCACAACTAGCGCTCTCCAGTATTGGGATTATCCATTGCGCGCTGGAACGACAGTCAAACAAATCTGCGACTTATTGCTTTACTATGGTCGTGACCGGTATGAATTTTCCGGGGGAGGGTCCGGTTGTCGGTATTGGTGGTAAGTTCTACATCATTCTGCCCAGCAGTAACTAATGTGTTGTGATGATCTAGCTATACTGTAATGCAAGACCTCGAGCAGGCCAGTTTCGTTGGTCAAGGAAGTTATGCACATTTATGGCCGCATTTGCAATACAGATATTCAAGAACTCTGGAACCGCGGGCGGTGAACTGGGTTGAAGGAGAGTTCTATTGAAGTTAGGAGTGGTGTAACATTTAGATTGCTTGAGGGTCTTAAGTAGACGGTGAAATATGAGTCAGTCACGGAAGCTTTTCCTTGTTGCTTCCATAATTGTCTTTCTCTGGTTTATTTATCCTTACTCCAAGCTTGTATGCTACAATGCCTCTGCTGCCACAGTTTGACCTCTGCCCTAAAAACATAGCCCTTCCGAAATTTATATGATTAAGCTCCTCTCCGTAACATGTTATAGAGTCTAGCAGTTGATCCAAAGCCTGTTATTACTTGTCCCTGATTTCCTCGAAGATGGTAGTATCTTCCTTTTGCGTAGATTTGTAATAATGTTTGACTGTAAAATCCAGGATAATATAATGCAATTTAAACCTGAACCCCTACGGTCTACGGAACAATCAATCATCCACACTGACCGAGACATTTACAGCAAACCCCCGCAAAGAACGAGCGCCAGGAGCAAGATGAGCGGGAGATAAAGAAGTATAAGTAAACCCGTAAAATACCTGTAATATTAAATGCTACTACTTTCTGTTAAATATAATAGCCTCCCGGAATGCTAATATGCCTCTAAATACTTGTTATATTTCAAGCACCATCTTGAAAGGTTACCCATTTGCCTGTCAAAGAGCATATTACTTCCATAGAACACATACACGCCTTCCCCCGCGGATTTCTATATATTAGCTCATAGCTACACTTTAATCTCAACTCAAAGACCACTCATAGACTGCGTAATTTTGCGTATACCCTCCTTGCGCAATGTTAAAAGGTCACTCCCAACCAGCTTCATCGCTATCCTGAACAAGTATTTTTTGAGCTACTTAAAAAGACGAAAGAGGGCAGATCTTCTTTTAGTCCAAACTCCATCCCAACGAACGAATGAATGCTTTATCTTGACAAGAAGGTATTTATTGACAGCAAATGCTAATTCCCCCTGCTCGAAATTTGAAGCTGCTAGACGAAAGGCACAAACGCAGATTGAGTACGAGAGTCTACTCCACTAGTATATTCAGTGAGAACCAGACCAAGCTAGAACCTTTTGATAGCGGTCCTGCATCTTGTCAGAGGTCACCATGGTGAATGAAACAACGACGACAAAGAACGAGATGCGAGAATACGATAGGGGATACCTCTTTTTATCATCCTGCAGCCCTCTTGTTGATTCCAGGTGTTTTGTTTATAATAACTATTACAAAACTTATTACTATAATTATTTATCATGTTTCCACCTTCTCGAACTTATTAACAATCTCTTCTATAAGGAAAGGAAATCTTGAAGAGTGTATATAGTTGTTATCAAGCGGATCTTATTACATGCTCCTTAAAAGCGAAAGCAAAAGTAGTAAATTATAAGAAAATTGCACTTGCATTCAAGAGGTATCTTGCTTAAGAAAAGCTTAGTTTTCCGCTTAAGAGTAGAGTTTAACAAAGAACGAGATTTTCTCTTTCTTGACCGCAAATCTAACCTTCCGAGAGCCCGAGTTAACTTTCCAGTTTAGTTTCTCGGCGATGTTAGCATTTTCCGCACTCCTCACCACCTTGAGGAGCTTGAGGAGCGTAATGATTGTGCCGTCCTTGTCTGTCATCGCACATGCAATGATTTGGTTGGTTGCTTAGGGATACTTCCCGACTAGAAACATGTGTCTCGATGCCCTAAATATAGTCTCCCAGGCTGGGCTCCACCACATTATCATATTATACAATCAAAGAAACAGGTTCTATAAATACACACCATTCCCCTAAAGGCGTGGACTCGCTTTGCCACCTCATCTAAAGATCTACGAGGAACGAGTGAATACAATGAAAATTGAACATGAAGCAGAAGTAGGAGAAACCCCCCGAAATCAATAATGGCAGGGTGGAGAGTTTGCTATATAATCAACACCCTCATGACAACTCAACACAAAATTAACACTTGACACTGTCAAACAGCAACATCAAAATTACTGACTACATGTCCTAGAAAAGTTGCACAAGAATCGCATTTGCAAGTTTCGGAAATACATCTACGAAAAAACGCTCCCTAGCCACCAAAAGTGAGAATTCCAACTCGGATTTGTAATGAATGTCTTATTATGAACGAACAACTTAGATCACTTGACAGCAACTTGAGCGAAAATCGCGATGAATATGATGGGAGGGATAAACATGAATGCTATAGTGTAAGCACCGTTCACGGTTTCTCGGTCTGCTGGTCTTGAGTCCGAGGTAGGAAGGGTTGAGATTTGAAATTCTGAGACGGCAGTTATGAGGGGGACCTGATGCCGTCGGTGTTCTGATTCTGAAATCACTGAGATCCAGAAAGTAGTGTGCTATTTATAGTAGAAAGAAGGGGTTGTTTGATGGTGAATTTGTGGCATTACTATAATTGTGGAAGCGGCACAAAGGGAGTATTGAGAATGGGTAATGAATCGGATTGAATGGAAGTGTACATGAGGGGTTCGTAGAAATTATGGTGTATTTTTATGACAGGTAAAAGATACAGCTTTTTAGTTTTAAAAATATCAGAGTCCAGGATAACCTGAGATAATGCACCGCAGGACTTTTGGTACAGGTACAGGATCCCCGGACTCCATCAAGCGATCACACTATCCTATTCCGCGCCCAGTCATTTTTTCACAAACCCCCGAACCATCCCCCAATGCCTATCCGTACACCCATCCATGTATTCACCCCCCAAACCCCCGCCCAAGACCTAGATATTCAAACGCCGAAACCTACCCTCCTGATCTGGACTCAGCGCACAATCAAGCGGTAGTCCATCTCTCCATGATAAAACCCATCATTAATCAGCTCGAGTTCCGTCTGCTTCCAATACGGCGCTTTATCTGGGCTCTTCACATCGAGATCGCCGAGTCGGGCTTCGATGAGGGCATCGCCAGCCTCATTTGGTGGGAGCCGGAGGAAGAGCGTGCAGTCGCGCAGAGTCATGGCGACGCAGGACTTTAAATTTGAAGGGTCGTGAGTAAGCACGCCAATAGGATCTCTGGGGGGTGGTCAGTGGGGGAGAGCAATGGTGGCATACCGCTGGGAAAACATACAATTCAGCTTGAAGCTGCCGAAGCCGTTTCAGAAGGGTACTCTTCTCGAGCCAGCGCTTGATACGTCGACGATTACCCTCCGATGTCCCCATGAGCGAAGCGGCTTGTGCGATGCCTCGAGGGTCATCTGACACCGCGTCAAGGGGACACAGGTATTGTTTATAGGGCTTGCCGTTGCCTCTGCGCTTCACGTTCTCTTGTGCGCTGCGAGCGCATTGGCGGCAGCGGACGGCATCCTTGGGGGCTGAGGGGGATTGAAGCAGCCACTTTGGCTTGAACTCGTGAACTTCTTCGCCGGCAGCGCCTAGATAGCTTGTCAGCTGACATTCTTTTTGGTGAACACAGCACATAAATCTTACTATCGAAATTCGTCATATCCGTGACGAGAAGACCGTAGTCATCGTCAGCAAGGTAGATACCGAGTCGATTGGTTGGACGAGAAGAACCATCCGCTCCAGCTTTATTATTCCGAAGCTCTTGGTTTAGACTGGCAATAAATTTGCCTGCTCGGATATCCACGAGGGATTGTTCGACGATCTGGTCAGGAGAGAATAAAGGGGCGACGAGCTGCTCCCACTTTTCTTGGGCAATGGCAACTGGGAATGTAGTTGGGAGGTTCTTGCGAAGACGCAGAAGTTTAGCTATAAATACTATTAGCAAATGTGTCAAGATATGTAGTGATCGCTGTAAGGGAGGGGTGCACAACTGTAAGGCTGCAGGTGAAGTGTAACGTGACGCGACTTACAGTTGAATAAGGGTTGCTCATTCAAGCACTCTATCTCATCCTCGGGTTCAATTTCGGTCGGTGGTGGTGTCCCTGTTCCATATTGCTCGAGTAGAGTTGGCTCAGGGGTAAGAGGTCGGATACTGATGCGGTACACTATGTTGGCAGCACCTTCAGCTAGGTAAGTAAGTTCCGTGTTCTGTGGGAGAGCCGGAACCCGTGCCATGGCTGTGGGTTTCGTGGAACGTTGGGGAGGTTGTCCAGATAATAGTATCCCGATTAATAAGATAGTACAAGGCTGATAAAGGTGACGGTAGTGGCGTGGAGATGAATAGGGCTTAAGCCTCACAGCTAATAACAACCGTTGGTGCGGATTATGTTGTGACCACTGCGGAAAGAATTACAAGATGAACTTTAAATGCATCGAAACAAGGAAGATTTGCAATACAGTAGTGTTTGTTTGGAGTTATTCAATGGGCATTTATTCTTTTCAGAGTTGGTTGTACTATACAACTACCAAGGCAGGCTTAACAGTACGAAGTAGGACTGGGGACAGTCACACTCTGAATATCTATTTTACGCAGAGGCGATTATTCAGTTAAAGGGCTTCATGCTGATGAGACTTTAAAACAGGACAATGTTTGAAAAAGAGCTCTCTGCGTAGGTCTGTTGAAGTGGTGGATGCATCGTCTATTCTTCTATTGGAGTAATTGCTTTGAGGAAGAAAAGGGGTTCTTCGTATGGCTGCCGTAGCTAGTCGGACCATATAGGGCAGACGTGAATAATTCGGGATAAAGTTGTGCAGATTTGCATAACGGTAACCATGATCAACACCACTTCGGCAAAAGCTTCTCCCTTCCCTTTCCTCCGCAAAAGTCCGTCTCCTAAGAAATCTTGCGGTCCTTCACCACAACATCGTCATTGTCGACATTTACACATTCACAGCCTCGCAACCCTACAACACCACGAATATCATCGCAGACTCTCGCTCTGCCACCTGCTTCTTCATTGACCCAGGCTCTCTGCTCTGTGCCACACACGCGTGAATTGCACTCCTGTTACTTTAACCGCCGGTCATTCGCAACAAAACATCCTTATCACGAGCCAAAGTCACCTCACGCGACATCTCACACCACCACCAACCTACCATCCTTACGACCGCTAAACTCTATACAAAGACAAAACTCCTACGATATCTAATGCCATCTCACTATGGCTTTCAACTTCAACTGGTCGCCGCTGACGGCAGACGCGGAGTTCTACAAAATGGCTCAGCAGATGCTCACCACTGCTCTCAATAAATCGCCGAAGCCTCCGATTATCGTCGATGATATTCTAGTCAACGAGCTGAACCTAGGGAGCGTCCCTCCCGAGCTGGAGATACTGGAGATTGGAGATTTGGCTGAGGATAGATTCCGGGGCATCTTCAAGATGTGTTATTCTGGAGACGCATTCCTGACTCTCAAGACTCGAGTACAAGTACGTCGCACAACAATATTCAGCTTCATTCAGCAGAGCTGCCTACCCCTTTCCCAGATGCGCTGGCATTGCAAAGCCTTTTTCCACAAGGATGCGCGTGCGGATAATTTCCCCATACTATCCCTGGACGTGTATAACAGAAAGCTAATATATCAACATTGCAGGCCAACCCCCTGAACACTTATTTATTTTCGAAGCCGTCTTTTACATCCCCCCAGCCGCTAGCAGCGTCTTCCGGTTTGACAATACCGCTACAAATTACGCTATCGGAGATCAAGTTATCCGCGTTTATTATATTGGTCTTCTCAAGACAAAAGGGATTGACCCTGGTTTTTCGAAATGATCCTCTTGAATCACTCAAAGTCTCTTCGACCTTCGACTCGATACCTTTCGTTCGAGATTATTTACAAAAGGAAATTGAGATGCAACTTCGGACGCTGATGATGGACGAATTACCCGCTATTATACATAGACTGTCTCTGAGATTGTGGTGTCCAGAATATAGAGCGAAGGAAGATGCAGAACTGGCTGAAGCGGAGAAATTAGAAAAGGAGGAGGTGGCTGTAGATCCACTTGCCAGTCCTCCACAAGATGCAGTCGATGCGAGAGGAAACGTTTTGAATGCGAATGAGATATCGACATTATCTTTGGACGGCGGTTCGGAGATCCACTCGTTATTTTCGCAAAAGAATCTGGTTCGACTAGCAGCTCTTACGGATTCGCACCGAACCCTTTCGTTATTCACGCCCTCGATTCGAGATGCGGTTTTTCGAGCTTGGGCGAGTCCATCTGAGAGAAACGATTCAGCGGGAACCTCTACGCCAGCTACGCCGAGTCTACTAAGATCGGCGTCGTCACCTGCCAACTCAAGCACGACATATACCTTCAGTAGGGGTTCTGACGATGGGAACGGCCATATGCCATCGCGGCCGTCCCTTGTGAGCCTACAATCAGCAACTACAGGACTTAGCTTAGGAGCAGGGCGTCATTCGCGATCCCACATGCGGAAGAAGAAAAACCGAGTCGTTAATCTCAGGAAAGCCAAGACCACGGATGACATGGCAGGTGAAAGCGGCAGTGAAAGCGCCTCGGTAGCAGCCTCAGAACCCATAATCTCAACCCGGATCCCCGAGGAACCAGAAGATAATATCATCACCCCACCCCGTTCGCCCTCAGGCAAAGTCCGTTTCCGAACTAGCAGCATAGACCTCGGCGACTCGCCCCATAAATTCCGTCTCTCTACCCCATCTCGCTCAGCTCTATCCTCAAAAGCCGTCCCAGAGCAAGTCATTCTCGACTCCACCCCTACGATGGAGAAAGACGAACCCATCATTTACTCCCGCGCCCGTCGACCATCTCTTAAGAAACCTCAATCACAACCCGAAAAGGCCCCAGCCATTCACCTTACTCCTGCTCCCATCCTGTCCTCTGAATCATTATCAGGATCAGGAGGCATTGTCGAACAAGCCTGGGTTCTGAAAATGGCAGGCGAAATCGCAAGACGCGCGCATGATGAGAAGGCTTCGAGAGAGGGGTTCTGGTCTGGTTCCACTGTTGACGAGAGGGAAGAGACGCCACCGCCAGCTTATCAGGCCAAGGCTTTGTAAAACACTCATTTGGATGTTTCTTTTACGGCCTGTTTGACTTGGGGTGTATGGCGATCTGGGACTCCCCTCATAGACTGATTGTAATTTTTGCAGCGATTTAGCGTGTCTCTTATTCAAAATGTATCCCGCACTCCTTAATGGGACGAAGCTGGCTGGTCTGGCGAGGCCTAGCTGGGCTGGGCTGGGCTGGTGGGGTGTTGTAAGAAAGAATCTGGGTTGGGATGGGATGGCTGGCTGGGTGGCCGGGTTAAGGAAAAGGAAGGGTGGATTGTACTCTAAACGAGACCCGTGTAAGAAGTTGGGATCCGGTGGCTGGTGGTGATATAGATGAGCTACAGGCAGTCTTCTGCGCAGATGAGATGCGCATAGAGGATAGAGGTGCCGCGGTGGGTGTAGAACAGTGTACTCGTACACATAAATCCAAACTCCAAATCATATATATATCTTGCACCTTGCCTTTTTTTCTCCCTATATACTGCAAGTGAGTCCCCTCCTTCAACTTTCAAAATGACCTTGTTTTTGCTCTCCTTAAACACCTAACTACCTTCTTTCCATAGCTGGAATCTAAGCTTAAACTCGATTGTCATTTCTTTGGAATTTAATCACTTTTGTGTGGTGTATAATGAATGACTACATTTTCGCACTTGACAGCAGATGGTACTGAAAGGAAAGAAAAGATAAGAGCGGAAAGGCCGAATCAGTTCGTTTTGTTTGAGATAATTTTGTTTGATGGGAAAACTTGAACTTCCTCTAGACGAGACGACAATTCTTGTCTCCATCACCGCCATTTCTGCTAGCTATCTCTCTACTCGGTATTGCTGACTCTTCTTTTCTTCTTGGGGGGGAAATAAGTACTTGTTTAAGAATGAGTCTTATACGGGACGTTTGATTATGCATAGGCCGGGTACGGAGTATTTGGTCGTTTCTGGTTGGTGGTGGATGAGGTAGGTGGGCGGTAGGATTTAGGGGGTTGGAGGGGAGGAGGTGTGGGTATATATTTCCTGATCTTTGTCGTTTGGAAGGAGTAAGTAGGTGTCATCTCGCGTCCTTTGGCTTGCATTTTCGTTGTTCCTATTATGGTCACTATTCTTTGAGTTCACTGCCAGGTTCATCTTGTTGTAGAAGGTGATGAAAGCCGAGTAGGGAAGTTGCCCTTCTTTGGTTTTGCATGTGTATCATCGGAAGGATGAATGGGTGGATGAACGGATGGATGTATGTTTTTAACAGCAGCTTTTCTGTCACAGCAGGTAAGTTAATTACGGAAAAAGATCTAGTCACTTCACGGAGAAGAAAACCCTATATTCCAGCGTTGCAACTGATGCGTCTTGCCTAAGTACATCCGGATCATGATTCCTCGTCCTTGCGTCGCCTCATAAAACCTGCGCCAGATAAGTCTATCTGTAATTTGCTTGGAGCTCAATTTCTGCGGTATGAAAGGGTTAAATACCTACCTACCTACCTACCTACCTACCTACCTGTAATCCAGGATTCACGCCAGTGGTGTGCTCAATATGCAGTGTAGAAATACCTCACGGTTGAGGTCTAGGCAGGATATCCCGCGAAGAATCCTATGTGTCTCGTATTACTAGTTGGTGAGTTCTGATCTTGGTAATTGGGATTCAAAAGTTCAGTTTGTTAAATGAAATCTTGGCTTGTGTGTTGATGTTGATACTGTACGAGTGAGGAGGCTTGATGAGGGAAAAGTGAATTGAGTGACTGACTGTCGCTTAGTCTTTGACAGCAAGTGCACTTGTGACTGCATCTTTCTAGATATCCAATTCATAAGATTACGCTACGGGAAGTGTTTTGTTTTTGCTTTTGGTACCAGTAGTAATATACTTTTTGACATACTATACACAGACCGTCGCGGCGTGGACTCTTGGGAACAGATTGTACTCAATTTTTACACTGAATTCCATTGTAGTTTCTCCGTTGAGGTCAGTGTTGAGGTTAAGTAGTTAAAGCTAGCAATGGTACTCGGAGTCTCGGAGTCAGGAAGTAGAAGTCAGGATAGTTTTTTAGTATTCCGGTAGAATTTCTGGACGTATGCTATAAATATCAAGAGCTCGCCGCGGAGAAAAAATATCCGGCATGGAGAATGAAACAGAGGGAAGACAGTATAGCTTCTGGTACTTTGTACTTGCTGGGGTTTGATAATGGGGCATCCGAGTGGTCGAATGGGTTTCTAGAATAGCCTTTGTATGCCAAATTCAATGCTACGGCGAGAGTTGAAAAGGGGGAGATAAATGAACGAATGTAAGTGGTGACAGCAAGGTGAAGTTGAAAGCAGGATGAGATTCTCTATAGCAGGATTATTGAAAAAGCTCGTGCTCAAACACCAGTATCATACTTAGATATGTGGAGGTTATATTGACTTTGGTTTATGATTAACCCAATGCCTGTTTTCATGAATTGCTGCCGGTGCTGACGATAAATCCGGGAGCAACTTTGAAATCTAGGGTCAATCGTGCTTTAAGTATTCTAGCCGAATTACAAATCAGCTAGCTGCTTCCGATTTTATCTTGCGAGTATAAGTATTATATTTTCTGCCAAACGATAAATCTTATCTATCCTGAAATAGGATCTCGTTAACATTCCTAAACATTCGCCTTTAGTGATTCTACGTTTTAAGGCATAAGTAATTTCAAAATAGCTAGAATCCGAGACAGTCTTATTTGTAGATTCACTTCCTGTGGTTTGGTTACCGGAAAGTAACGACTCGGAAATTGATAGCAAGTACAACAAGTGCAAGTGCAAGTGCATAGTGACCACCTCAAATACGACGAAACAGACTTCCTGATTTAGCGGAAATAGTATCAGAGAATCTTCTTTTAGCTTCAATTCTTGCAATTCTAATAGCGGCCCTAGTATACTTCCGAAGACAAGTGGGTTGACAATCCTCGGGGAGTTGTAGAATATTGTCCTGAAATGCGGTATAAAGTAAATCTGTCCAACTCGAGGACGGAAAGAGCTTTAAGTAAAGTTATAGTAAGATGACTCGGTTGAGTTGATTGCTGCTATGGAAAACTTTTGCAGATTGCTATAACTACGACAGATCAACGCTAGATTTATGTTTTCTAATAGGAAGTCTCTTAGATCTTCGCTAGCCTACTCGTCGACCCTGCAGAGGAACGCTTGCTACTTCACATATAAATTTATCTGCCGCGGCTGGAAATCTTCTGATCTGAAAGGAAGTACTAATGACCGTTCCGCTACAGTCCTCGAGGATATTGCTTTATGTGTTACTAGAAATCAGACTTTAGAGAGCCAAGTAGATCATTAATTCATATGGACATTCTTATTCCGAAGACCTTTTAGTAGATAATCTTTAGAAAATGACAGCAATGACATCTTGACTGAAAAACGCATATTGACAGCATGGAAATCCAATGAAATTCTTCTTGAATACTCTATGCAGTAATATTAGAATCTACTCGGCGAAAATGCACGATCGACTCTTTTGTACAGAGAAGATAGTCAGCGAATTTGGAAATGCCTTAGCCCTTATTTTTCTGTAACTTGTTTGCCTCTATGATATAGTAATGCCCCAGAGTGAGTATTGGCCGCTGTAGAACCTTATATCCCAGATGTTCACCCATTGGATTGTTTTGCTCACCTAAGCTCACATCTAGGCAATCATTTCATTCGTGAGCTAAATCCGTATGCAATTTCTTTCATCACGTGCCAAATCGGTGAAGTAACCAAGTTAATATTAGTCGGTGGATGAAACTTGAAATACATATCCAGGGAGTGTAGATTAAGCCTTCAACTTCTCTAGCAAAGCAGTACAAATACTTCAAGCCCTTCTATCACCAAACCTATGCAGCAATAAAAAAGCTGCTAACAACTTCCCTAAACTTTGTCCTCTGGTATACTATCCAAACTACGTTTGTCTTTGACTACACCCAAAGAGTATGGGGGTGCATCTTCGAAGGAAGATTTATCACATATCTAGAACCTGCCTAAGTAAATTTGAATTAGTACTGACAGCAGCTATGCTCTTGGCAGCAATGGAAGACACTCGGAAGGAAATAACAAAAGCCGCGCCGCGTGATATCAAGCACTTGAACTTAGTTTAGTGTTACGTATACTCCATATTGATAGCTATAATATCTTTGTGAGCTCTGTCGGAACTTTCGTTCCTGGCGGCTACTCATTGTTCGAGCCTTCATTTGGGAAATTTAAGATCTACGGGTAGGAGGTGGTTAAACGGCTAAACTACCGTTGCGAAAGTGAATATATGTAGATGGGATGACAGCGGTGTTTTAGCTGACAGCAATCAAACTCAAGAGATGGAATCAAAAGAGAAGGGTGGTACATACCTAGGTAATGTCGAACTCACTCGAGTTGACTTGGCCTTGGTACGTGTAAGAAATCGAAAGATCAAAGTTGTAGAATGGCAGCAGGTACGAATCCGCGACTCTACCATTCTAGATACATAGCAGAGGAGATCAGAAAGGGAGTCTTGATAGGGACCATCTCAAGAGCACATGCTCCAGCCTTGGATCTTGGCTTCAATTGATAATCTCATTAGTCCGTACAGATTTCCTTGAGCGGCATGCTTGTTTTCCTAGTTTACAGCACCTTGGGCCCTTCTTCTCTACCGATATCCTCCGCAGCTTTCATCCACAGCTAGCAACTTGGCTTTAGTTCCTTGTTCCGTGATGCAAAGAGCATTTAGTGGTGTAGTATCGAGTTCAGTACTTCGAATTTGTGCCGATATTTTGCGTTTCAAAATAATGCTGGAAAGAATTTCCCCTGAGGCAATCATATCATCCTGGGTATACCTCAACGCCTTTATCCTTTCCGAATCTAACATCCTCATAAAGCAATTCCCTTCAACTCGGCCCTCAACCTTTTCAACTCTTCCTCCTTGGCCTTCAAGTCCTCTTGCGCACTCGCATTCATAACCTGAATCTTCGCCCTCGCCTCCATCAGCCTCTTAATCTCCAACTTCTCCGTCTCCCGACTAAACGGCTGATCCGGCCTACTACTCAGCGGTATCAACGCAGTTCGCTCCCCGCTACTACCAACCATGCCCCCCTTCATCATCTTTGTGCCTTTCCCCTTTCCTCTCGCTACGGGGCTTGTCAGAAGATCGTAGAATTGCTCGTATGGTTCGTTGAAGACAATTTCTTCGTAGCATTGCGAAAGGATACTAGACTGGAGCTTCATAACTTCTTTCTCCGCGTCTGTGCCATAGGGATGAAGATGTAGGTGGTGGTAGAAGGTCTGCGGTTTCTCAAGGGCTTCTGGTATATAATACAGCTTGATTTGGATCTCGAATTCTCCCCATCCTGTTGCGTGGACTTCGAATGGTGTGCCGGGGACGAGGTTTTCGATAGCTGTATTGAATCCCGCTTTAGTGCCGCGAGCATCAAGAGGTGGCAATGAAAGGTAGCTTACTGCGCAGAGGATTGGGAATCGATTCATGCAGCTTGAACTGCACTTTACGGCACCAGTACGTGATATCTGTATCATCAACACCTTTTACGAATACTGTCCAGCTGTATGTGTGGTCTTCGGGCGTTCCTGGGGGTTTGGGGTTTGTTTGTGGGTGGAAAAGTTTGGCTGTGTTACCGTAGACGAAAGGGCGGAAGATTTGAATGCCTTTGAGGCGTTTTTGGTTGTTTGGTGGTGCCATGTTCTGTGTCGGATGTTGGGTTTGTTGTCTTTGATGTTGATGATGAAGTTTAGTTCTCGGAAGCTATAGAGGGGAAATAAATAAGGTTTGCGGCCGCTTTATCCCCTGTAAGCATCGGCGATTTTAAACGCCGAGTTTATATCTGTATAACTGGTACAATTATAGGCTGCTGTAAGTATAATAAGAGAATGACGAATTCTTGTTGCTCTATTAATTAGGTAGTATTTGACAATTTCTGGTTTTCTTATATAGAATTATATTTACCAGATTAAAATTATAGTCAGTTTATCATCCTATGTCAATAAAGTTCAGAAACAGCCCATTTAGTTTTACAGTAGTGCACGGTGACCTCATGATCTCAACTTCAACTCATCCAAACATTTCTGGCATGTTCAACACTTCAACTCAACATGGCTACAGTGAAGAAGATAGTTGTCTGCGGTGGAAATGGATTCCTTGGGAGCAGAATATGTAAAGCTGCTGTAGCAAGAGGTTGGGATGTTACTTCCATTAGGTACTTGCCTCTCATCATACTCCTCCAGCACCATCTCCGCCTTTGCAATTGAAGAGCGAGTACTGATGAGAAAACAACAGTCGTTCCGGCGAACCAACCTGGTCCTCCGTAACATCCTCAGCCTCACCACCTCCATGGGCCCACCGAGTAACCTGGGAACGCGCCGACATCCTCTCCCCGCGAACCTATTCCCCCCTCCTCAAAAACGCCGATTTCGTTGTCCACAGCATGGGCATCCTGCTCGAAGCAGACTACAAAGGTGTCGTCAGCGGGCGCGAATCCCCCATCTCCGGCCTCTCGCGTGCATTCTCCGCAACGAAGCACGGTTCCCAGAACCCGTTGAAGCGGAAACCCGACGAGGATTTGAAGCCACAGGAGAAAGATGGACAATTGACGTACGAGATCATGAATCGGGACACGGCGATCACGCTAGCGCAAGAGAGCAATAGGGAGAATGTTGGGGCGTTTGCGTTTATCAGCGCTGCTGGCGGAGCACCGGTTTTGCCTGCTAGGTATATCAAGACGAAGAGGGAGGCGGAGTCTACGATTGCGTCGGAGTTTCCGAGGATGAGGAGCATTTTTGTGAGGCCGGGCTTCTTGTATGATAGCTCAAGGGCGTTTACTGTTCCTATGGCTGCTATGACATGGGGAGGGGCATTGTTTAACAATGTGACAGGGGGAATATTTGGAGGGGTAATGGGTGCGGCGGGAATTAAGCCGTTGAAAGCTGATGTTGTTGCCGATGCCGTGGTGGAGGCGTTGAGTGAGGAGGGGGTAAAGGGTCCTGTTGAGACGGCAGAGATTGAAAGTCTGGCACAGAAGGCATGGAGAAAGGGAATGTTGTGATGTCGCAATGGCCTGACGCTTGTAGTATATGTATATGGTATATTGTATATTATGGTGCATCCCAACGTTAGATGGTCGGAAATCACAACTTAGACCAAAAAGAATCAAGAACTAATACTCATAAACGGGAAATCTTAGCGACTCCAATGTGAGATCTAGAGTGACCGTTTCGATTTCCTCGAGAGATTTTTGCAAAGCCTAACTCCGGATATCATACATCGTACCCCTTTTCTAGAGCAGTCCTCATCACATTCAGATCATAGTTCCTCTCTCAAAACTATCCCGAATCTCTGCCGTGTACTGTAATTTGTTAGCTTCAAAGCCTTGCTTTTAGATCCAAGTATACATACCTTGTTGTAGAACCTGTTCAATTTCGTGTTGAACTGCTTGTTCTTCTCGTTGATATACGTAACATCCCCATCCTCCGCAGCACCCATCCTCTCCCTCCTCTTCTTCAACCTTGCATCCTCGGCCTGCTGTAGATCCTTCACCAGTCTATCAACTGCGTCCTTTGGCGGCGTATTGTCCACAAACCCTGTCGAATCAGCGGTAGAATAAAATGTTCCATCTTTATCCACGGCAACAAGTTCCCCATCATCTGTCTCTACGATCTCCAGCCCACCAGAAGCAGCAGCCTTCTCCACCGCCGCCATCTTCTCCTTTTCATAATGCTCCATATCCGGCTTCAAGTCGCGAATCTGCCGCTTGTATACCTTCCTACTATCCTGTCTATAGTCCTGGAATGCCTGATCATCTCTATGCGCCCCTTTCTTCTTGATCCTCTTATCCCAGCGCTCGCTTTCATCGATCGTCCAGTCCCACGCTCTTTTTCGTTCGAAATCCTCGCCAGACGCCTCGGCATCCGCTTTCATAAGATTATGTTGCGCGATGGCGGATTTGCGATTTAGCGAGGTGAGGAGGTTCGGGTCGGTGGCTAGACGTTGTGATTCAAGGGTTGCTTCTTTGAGGTTCTTTTTTGCACCTGTTTTTGCGCGTTCTTGGAGAGCTCGGAATCGCTCTGCACGTTCTTTGGCTCTGGCGGCTGGTTCGTCGGAGGCTGCAGCGGCGGAAGACTCTTCGTGTGCGGGCGCTTCCTCTTGGACTAATGCTGGTTCGGGGGGGGTTGGAGCTTCGACTGCCTCTGCTGGATCAGCGGTCGCTCTCGTCTTGCGTTTCTTTGCGGGAGGCATATTGTGTGATGTTGTGGAGTTGTATGAGTCTAAATCGAGGTTTACGAGTAGAAAAACTGGCTGGGGAATGGAGTCATTCCGATCCGATATGTAAATATGACGGACGGACGCTACGGTACGCTACACCAGCCCCAGCTAAGCCGAATTCGATCAATTACCTAAGCAAACCTTAAAATATCATTGGTTAGCACAGCTCCAGCTCCAGCTTCAATCCACCACCAGTTTGAAGAGTCTCGTCTCTCTCTCTCGTCTCGAGTGATTATGCCAACCCAGCTACTGGGACACAATGCGCGGTCAGAGAGACATACGTATATTCTGTCGGCATGCCTCAAAGCCCTCACGATTATCTGGGCCCGCGAAAAGATGGTATTCCCCGAAGAGTGATCTTGATGCCGCCGATAGCAATATCGTCCGCAAGGCTGAACACTGGACCGAAGATGAACACGCACAGCAGTTGCCCTCCAACATATCGAGGAAAGTTCCCAGCCGATTGACAACTGAAAGCAGTCTCTGGATGTCAAAGCATAGGCGCCTTACTATCAAGACCGAATGCGTCACGCCTCCAGACTTGCTACAATACGCTCTTCTAGGAGAACCGTCTACCCATACGAACGCTACGCACTATCTCCGAATTGTGTTCAGACAGCGGGGGGTGTCGTCAAAAGCTGACGCCTCGGAGAAAATTCAGCACTTGACGCGTGACTTCACTACCAATTTTGGGGAAACCCTGAAAGCAGCGGGCTACAGTGCGAACCGTACCTGGCTGGAGAAAGCGGCGGGGGACATATACAGCTGTACAGATATTCGAATACTCGAACGTATATTGACAATACTCTCGACTACCAGGAAAGGATGCGGTTTTATTGCTTGGAAAGGCAAGGTTGTCGTGAGGGCCATCAAGAAATGTCGGGAGACCCTCAATAATAAACCGCAACACCTGAAAACCCACATATCCACCGTTTTGGGAATATTGAATAATTTGACGCAGGCCATGACATCCAAAGGCACGAAAATCGAAGAGGCTCTATGCGCTGCTGGGCTATATTATGCTTCGGAAGTTTCAATTCTCCCAGCCGTCAGGATGTACCTTGAGATTGCTCACCGGAATGGCTATGCGTTAAACAGGATGTTTGAAGGCGCTGTGCAGAAGTTGCAATTCGACTACGTGAAGGAAAACTACGCCTCGATAAGATGGGCACCCTGGAAAGGGAAAGCGACTAGACGAGAGGAACTTTTGAAGCTCATCACAGGCTGGAATTCCGAGGAAGTCTCATGCTCCGATTTCCTCTCTACGGCCGACAAGGGAATCGGAGGCCTCGGCCCCTATTCATCCTACATTGTTGGCCTGGGCGAGATGGGTTTCAGCAATGCTCTCTGGGAGGAGTGGCAGTCTCGAGCAAACTCCATGCTGTTGCAACAGAGATTCAAAGGCCAACTCTTCGCCATGGCATTTGTTCTCGCGAAGGACCCTGCGCGAGCATTGGAAGTTCTGGACACAATTCCAGCGGATGAACCTGTTTCGCAAGCGAGAATCCAAATACGGACCAAGATCATCGAGCACTACAAATTCCACCGCCTAAAACACTCACAGGAGCTTTTCAAGATGGTTGACAAGGGGATTCCGACTGACCCATCTAAGGCACTGGAGACTTTTGAAAAGCTATTGTTGGTGAACTTCCCAAAATTTATACCATCTAGCCCACTTAACCTCGATTGGGGAATTAGGGGGAAAGAGGAAGGCCTGTTGGTGATGCCGACCATGGGCAAGCACCACATCTATTTCAAGTCTTCTGGGACGCGAATCCGTGGGGAGAGGAAATGATTAAACGCAATACCCTTGTACGTAGTTATGTACATCAGATGTATAAATATGCTCATAGATGAGTACCGAAACAGACCTCCAGGTTCCATTGCAATCTGAAGACGGGCCCCAATATGGAATTCACCCTGCTTCTGATTTAAATTTCCTTATTCTGTTACGCATCTTTAGGATTGCTATTTCTACCATCAATCCTATCCCAAGACTGATTTGGCATGTTTTCGGATTGTGCTCCATCAGAACAGATGCTGCTTGTCGTTGCTGCCTAGTTCATATCATCACGTGCTTTCTCTACGCAGAGCCAGCCCCAGTCAACAACAAGCTGGGCACAATTTCAAACTTCATCCATCCAGAAAGCACGAAAGACCCCCTCTTCCCCGCCCCGCCTTCCCTGTTTTCTCGGCGGAATAGTTAGACCTAGGACGAGGTAAGAGGTGTTGTGTTGGTGGGCAATAATAACCTGGCGATTGTGGCGGGCGTGTCGGCGGCCAGAGTGGGTGAGAAGTGCTGGGATTTGAGAAGGTGGAGGGGGTTACTGTTTTCCATGAACAGAGAACGTGCCTCGGTATGCTCCTTTGATTGGTTTAGAGAGTGCCTGGCGAGTCAAGTATCTTTGTACGAAGTACTTTGCCCCAGGCTTAACGAGCCCACTGTGGGTACCAGGAGTGGTCTTTTGTGGTCGCTCCTATCAGAGAAACCCCTGGCATTACCCTCCCGTAGGAAGTAAACGACTTGGAACGAAGCATCTAAGTGTGGATAAGATGATTCTCTTTTGGTACAGTACTGATGGTGCAGCACCCACAACCTGGAATATTTGGGTACAAGACGAACCGAGGCGCTGGCGAATAGAGAAGACTTCTCTAGCTCAATGGATGCGAATCACAAAAGAGCTACTGCAGAGTTGAGGCACAAAAGACGATCACAACTCGTTGGAGGATTCAACTTACCAATATCAACCACTCTGCCAACGTGCATTATGAAGTCATACGTTGAGTTCCAATGTACAGTTGCAAAGCTAAGTTTGATCCAAGCAAGTGTAGCTCCTCGGCCGCTAACAGTAAACAGTGCGGCACAAAAAAATTGCGTTAAGCATGCGTTTTCAAGTGTGACAAAAGACCCATTTCATAATGTCTCGCTTTCTCTTGCTCTATATGAATGCGAATACCCGTGTAACAGTGACGGCATTGTGCACCTGTACCCAATCTGGATACCCCGCAAGGATTGATTGGGTATTGATTCAGGCTCAAGGAAACCCATCGACACTGGCGTAAAATTTCCGCTGCTTTGGGATGTGGCGTTTGGAGTTGCATGCTGTATATGCTCGAACCTGCGAACTCACGATCTCCAAGATACATCTTGCAGTGTACGCGCAGAAATTTGAGCTTGATCTTGCTTTCTACACGTGGCACAAATGATAGCCAATAATATCGGGAAATGCGGGAAGTTAGACCGTTGTACCTCTATATACGCCAGCTGTTCCCCGTAATAGTACTGCGTGCAACTACTGGAAGCAAGTGGGTGGGAATAACAGGCCATTGTCTCCAGGCAGTGCCACATCATGAGTATGTTCGTCCCCCGCGTGTGGGTGAGGTTGATTCTTGAGGCACACTTGTCAAAGCACATGCACTTTGCATTGGCATGGTGGCATGGTGGCAGATCGTCCGGGACGGACCGTTTCGGACTTGTCCGCCAGTGCAGATATAGCCCAGTTAGGAACTCATATAACCTTTTCATCAACTGGATACTGCATTTAGAGTTCGAGGGTAGTCGGTTGCAACCCACCTAGTGGGACCAGCTCTCAAAATGCATGTGAAATTCTTACAAGTTGTGGTCTAAATTGTCACAACGGCCCGAACTGCATATGGACAAGGGCCGACATGGTGAGATGGTTGCAGAGTACTGTAACAAGCGGTTGACATCGGATTCGGGCGGAAGGGGGTGATCCCGCTGCTTTTAGACACTCAACTCCAACACGGGCAAAATACAAGCCTGAAAGCTAGTCACTTATCAAGTAAGGGGTTCTGGTCCAGTTATTTTGTTTCACTGTCAAGTTGACCAACGACCAGATTTAGTTCACCAGTTTGCATTTCATCAAGTTTTCAACTACTAGCTTAAAACCTCTAGTCAAATTTATCACAATACAGGTCAAGGTTTCAGTGTTTTTGAAGACATCAAGCCTTAGCCAAACACGAAGAGCCTAGCATGAAGATCGCCAGTGATCCGTAGACAAAGCAGGTTCTGATGGCTAGGATATTCCTACCACCAGCAAGTTGCCATTGAAGCCAAATGCTGCGTGTCAGACGTTTCGTGATTGCGACTCGTTTCTTCCACCAGCTGGATAATCTTGCGGTTCCAATGGATTCCCCTCTGGCGGACGCCTCTCGTGCCTCTCTGGTCTTGCTGCGACATCCAGTTCCCAGTAAGCAATTACTAATTGCGCCCAGTTTGACGGAACTTCCTCATTTTCCGCATTTAAAAGATCTTTGAGAATTGTAAATATCGACGTGGCTTCAATTCTAGATGCAAGAGCACTGTTTTCTAACCACCTGTTGATCCTGTCCCTCTTCGTCCCAAAGTCCGTCTCCAAATTCCGATATAAACCACTAGTATAGGGCTTAGCTGGCAATGGTTGCGGAGGCCCTATTATGTCTTGGTCTGCGCTAGTTTGAGAGGCGCGATCAATATCTCCTATGCCGGAATAGGAGTCCCACCTTTCGTTGTGGATTGCCAGTGCGACAATTTGAGTCTCGTAATCCTCCAAGCCCAGAAGTGATGGGTCCAAAATCATGGATTCATGAACAGCAGTAAGCGGCTCGGTATGTGGAGGTTGAATAGTCATGAAAGCCTTGGGCGCCGTCATGCCAACGTTCGGGGCTAAAATGCGGCTCTGGTCTGCTACAAGATCTTCCTCAAATGTGCCGCTCTCGGGTTCTGACAATGACTCATCCTGGCTGAGTGATTCATACTGGCTATCCACGCTCGAAGGCGCAGATGGGTAGGTCTTCGCAATGCGGAACTCGGCTTCGAAGTGCTGGTAAACCCGATTCTCAGCCTGCCGTAGGCTCCAAATTTGACCTTCCCATCTCTGTTCAGCCTCGATGTTTTCTTGTTCTATTGGCCCCAATATATCCCGCGCAGCCTGACATTCATCAGCCAACTGTTCGAATTTCTTGAAATCTCCCTGCAAATCCATTGTTCCCTGAGCAATGAGCTTTTGAAGCTCTCTCATGAATTTGGCGTCAAGATCGCACACCAGTTCTCTTTTGAATGCAGCTTCACGCCTCTTCTGTCGGAAATCGATTTGGGTGGTTGTGACTTCCTCTTGTAGCTTCGCGACCCGCTGCAAGCCCTGCATCAAAGAAACGAAGCGATTTACTCTAACGCTGGTTGAGTTTTGCTCCGTCTCCTCTTTGACATCGCAGTCCATATTTAGTACTTCCTTTTCACCACTAAACTTCTCGGCTTGGCTTCTCGAAAGCTCAGAGTTTATTCTGCTTCAAGAGGTTTGGGATGGTGCTTACCAGCTCTTGTCGTAACGGCCCTTATAAATTTTCTCCGGTGCTGTCTTCTAGTTCAGCAAAATGGATCTAAATGTATTGAATAATCACCTACCTTTGAGATACTACTGCTAGCCTTGACCAACAGAATCTGATAGTTGGTCAGATCCTGATATCACAGTCAAGCTGATTTTTAGTTCGGATTTTGAGGAAGTGGGTTCCTCTCATGACTATATCTGAATCATTGAATGCGACAATGCTCTGTGCCATGCTAATTGAAAAAGGCCCCAGCAACAGGAACGGTGAATTCAGTGGTTTCTCGAATCTCAAATCATATTTCCTTGGCCGAAACAGGTTCAAGGGATTATGTTTAGTCAGAATCAGGACAAATGTGGGTGGGTGCCGCTGGCGATTTAATATACTCGTGGCAATCTAAGGTCCTCTTAAAGCAGCGAAAAACTCAACAATGGCATGGTATATTCTCTCCGAACGGTGATCCCGCTTCAACATCAACCAATCAACTTTGTTTATTGAATTACTTTAGGCACTCCCCTGAATTCGCTACTGCTGGTACCTTTATAGAGGGTAAGTCTGGGTGTTCATCGATGGGGTTGTGACTGCCCAACCTGAACAGCCGACAAGGTCTTACTTAGATCTACAACTATTCTGGCTAATGAGCGTCAGCATGGACAATATCAAAGTTAAGGCGAAAGTGCCTGGACGGGACAAATTGGGCACAGTTCTATTGGGGCCCAGGTCGAGCGCCAGAACATATCTATGCACGTACCCGTCTGTAAAAATACACACGTACAAGCCAAGAGTCAAGCATAATGCCTAGTAACAAAGGTAAAGCGGTCGATAAGTCAAGCTCATGGTCTGAATGGTTCTGGGATGCCCGTGGATATTATTATTCAAGCCGGAGCGGTCCTACGGGGATAATAGAATATACATACAAATATCCCGAGTCAACAACGCAACAACAACAACAGACACCTCGAACTCCCGGGGAAAACGTTATCTTAAGCACTGTCTCTTCAACACCACACTCATCTAGTGTCTCTAGTGGTGAGAGTTATGCTTCTCGAGAAGCATCTTATTCAGGAGCAGCAAGAACAAGTTCTAGCATTGGGACCTCTGGCGCCTCTAGCTATCAAAGCCCGCCATCATCCAAATACGGCTTAGACTCATACTACACAACTGCCACAACTACTGGTACCCAGCCCTCAAGTTCCATGACATCAAACACCAGCTATTCGTCCCAATTCAGTCGATCTCCATCCTCCTCGTCCAACTACGGCTCCTTGAATCCCTACGAGCCGTCAGTCACAACAACTAAGTTAGAATACGCCACTTCTAGCAAGAACTATGATACCTCTGAGGTTAGTTCGGCTTTACGCGGCATGAGCCTAAGCAGTCCCGCTTCTACTATTCACGAGCAAGGTAATTAAAGCTCCTGTTATTTGTCTATTATCCTTAGGAAGTTGTTTTTAATCCTCTATAGACTATGTCGCCTCATCTGGTGTGCAAACTCCATACCAACCTCAAATCCCCTCAAACCATATTGGCAGAGACCCAAATAGTCCAGATAAGGAGAGGCTTGACCCTCGTAAGATGATATATCTCTTCTCTTTCCGCCAGAGCCTATTTTGACCACATAAAGGGTATCGCTGCATTAGTGAGAAAGAGCAAAGAAAGTTCTGGAAGGTGGGCAGGGTATTCATGATGCTCTGGACTGAACCTGCTGCAGAAGGAAGCACGAGGAATGGCACACACTATAGTAAAGTATGGCTAGACCAAGGCGTTTATAGTGAGATACGTCGTTTTGTTGTCCTCAAAGAGGGCTACGGAAACAGCATCTGCTCGTACGTCGTCTCTGTGGCTTACAAGCGGAGGAAACTACTGACCTTTAATAGCCCCGTTCATACATATAATGGCCAAGCGACTCTAAAGCCAAACCTTCCCGAGCGTCAACAACACGCCATAATATATACTAGCAGAGAGTGTCCTCCTGAACATTCCTACAGGTTAAATGACGGAACACTCGTAAAAGAGAATCTCTCGAAAGATCCCATCAGAGTTCGACGGGAGCAGACTGGTCCTGAGGGCGACCTAGGAGTATATTCTAGACTTAACTACAGCAAAATATACACCGTGGAGCATTATATCAGAGTCCTTAATATTGGAATGGTTGAGAGCAACTGGATCCCAAGTCTCGCCGCAAACTCCTACGTTACCTCTTCTGCCACGCCTGTCGAAAAGCCTACAAAATTACCTTCGAACGATCCGAGCAGTACCCGCGACAGAGAGAGGGAGAAAAAGTCAAGGGGTAAGGATAAAGATGGCAAACGGTCGCGACACTGAAAGTTTGTGTTTGGACGCTTTGACATGCTTTTTTATAACTATCGTCTTGACACAATATGTTTACGTTAGGGAAAGCGCTTTTATAGCGACTTTTGATTTCTCAATTCTTTCAACGTACTATCAGTGTCTTCTGTTCACGCATTTTACAGACAGGTATTCTTGAAGCAATAGCATTGTGCTAGCAGGCAATTATCTTTAACAATTTCGATGATATACCCTGTAAATCTCCTTATAAGTTTCAATTTGAGTATTGTTTTACGTTGCGTGTACGTTGCAAATGGATGGCAGCGAGGTTGCAGTCACTAAGCAACTCTGAATTCATACTAAATAAGCTAGTGATTTTATGCCATCTACAATTTGGTCACTAATATGTTTTTTGTGGGTTTGCGCAAATTTAGTGAGGACTTGCGACAGAAGTGACAAGAGGTAGAAAATACCCCTTTTTAACCGAAATTCTTATACCCCCCACGTATTTGTAATTAACACTATTTGCTTCCCCAAAGATGCTTTCCCAAAGATACAAGCATCATCTTAGAAATCCTCTGTTTGCTTCCTATATATAGAGAAGTAGCAGGTAAGAATAGATTGGTCATAAATTGGAGGGTGCTTTAGCATCAAGGGCAGATATCAAAAAACATTTGATGACATTGGAAGGTTTGGAATCGCACACACTAAAATGCATTAATACCATAGAACGGACGGCACTATTTTCACGGAATTTGAAATTGCCGAATTCCCATTCATTATCAAAAAGTAACGCCAGCTAATGACTTTGTAGCACGAGTCATGCAGCTGCTTTTCACTTATCGTTCTTTAAGTACATGCACGCACCTGCAGGATTCCCCTCTTTACGCCTCTTTAAATTAAAGCGGCCCGGTCCACACCCCCTCGTTCATGCATCCCGCTAAAAGAGACATTTCCCGAATCCTTCAGCTCGTGGCAATGGCCGCCCTAACTTCTCAGTATACACATTTAGCGGTGCTCGGTCCACGTCTTCATCCCCCTCTGTGATTGTATGCCACTGGCTTGCATGTGGGATCGCACAAGAGCATGCGTCGTTTGATTATGTGGTTTTCAAGTTCCAGATATATTGTTCTCGCCAATCAGGCTGAATATTTGGTGTTTTCTTTGTTTGGCTGAGCGTCCGAGGAGTGCATGACCACGCCGCCGTCCACTGTTGGCTGTAAGTCTGACCTGCCGCCCTTATAAGACGGCACAGGATTGAGTTGCCTTGCACAAGCGCCTATCGCCCAGATTGAGCTTTTTGATAAGCTGAGTCAGAGATCTACGAAAGATGGCCTTCAGCGTTGTCAAGAGATAGCGATTTGGTTTGCCGGTGTGGGGTTCTTTGAAGTAGCCAGAGTCTATAACTCCATCCAAGAAGGGGAATGCAAATCATGAAGCAAAGCCGACTTTTCATCGTTGAATACTTTAGTTTAACTCCTATAGTATCTATGGCCTTCTCTACCAAAAGCCTAATACTTGTTATGCTAGATAGAAAAAGTGGCACTCACTATGGTTGACTTTTAATAATGTTCCACGCCGCCTAGCATATAATAAATTCGGGCCACTCTTTCCTATCCACCGCAAGGCTTCTTCAAGTAGCAGTCACTTTGTGTAAAGAATGTCGTAAAACACTATAGGAGATAATTCTGATCATCTTTTAATTACTACACTAAAGCAGCTCAATATCCAATGCCAGGCTATAGTGTGAAAGTCATGGTGTAAGTCATTTGGAAATTGTCTTGAAATTGTGATTAGAACACCTTTCAGAGCAGGACACTGGTACAGAACTAACCCAAGCACTATCCTGTCAGTCATCACGTTATTCATTACACATGAATCGATTCGCAGCCATTAACCCAGAAAGCACCAAGCAAAATGCCAACATCAAGTAATGAAACAGAAGGGGTATCAGTACAGGCTATTTATAGCATATCAAACTCCCAAATACCCTTCATTCATCAAAGTATGGTTCTGGTTTCTCTCATAACACCATCCCAAAATAGAAAGCCCAAACAATGATATGATAGCGCGAAGGCGGAGGTTGGAAAATGAAGCCGTCAAACGAAGCACGGATCTAAACCACACACTCTTGCAGAAAGTTGCATCAGAAATGATGGGTAACAAGGTCCCTGAGTTATTCTTGTCTCGTCGGGCCCTATCTCACAGTACGAGCAGCATGCAATGACGGGCTTTTTATGGAAATACGAAAATACCCCACGAGCTCCTACCACTGGCATCGTAAAAGATACTCGCAGAGTACTGAGACCTTTGAGGAGCCTGTGTTGCCATCGCAGAAGAGTAGACTCGGTAGTCGGACGCTAATTTTGTAGTGCCATCTTCATACCAGAAAGCGAGGCACTCTCAATGTGACCAAGTTTGGCCTCATGGATCCTTGCAAGTAAGTTGACATATAGGGCGACGACTGCAACTGATCGAGAAGCCACTGATTGATCTTGCCACCCTCGTAAACCCAGAGGCCGGATTATGAGATCAATTTTTTGTTGCTCTCCGACGAGAATTAGCCGTGGGAATTTCATGAACACGGACATCTCACGGCCAGAATTCATTTTGTTCTCACAGGTCTCGCGCTCCCGGACCTCCAATTCTGTGGGGTCCCCATTATTGTCTAAAAGTCCCATTGAGAGACATCGCTGCTTCATTTCATTGCAATCTCTCTATGCCTTAAGCAGCAAAGTCTGGTTACCTGGGAACTCATCCAGCCACTTCTGGTTGTCCTCCGACATTTTCATATTAACACGCGCTTTTCTAGCACTTTCTCGGTCTTTGAGAATGTTAAAGGCTCCAATTATTGATAGGTAGTATAATAGCAGTGGATGGAACCGCTAGGTCATATCGGAGATAGTTGATCTGGAAGATGTTGAAGAAGATGGACGAGCTTCTCGATCGATAATTGTGACTCTCGACGACTAATTTGCCGTGTGTAGAAGTTTTTCTCTAGTTTCCGAGAATAAAACTTTTCGTTACCTAGCTAGTTTTCAAGCAAATTGCAGTCGTCCTTAAGTGGGCCATACTTATCTCTGGCAATCTGATATCCTGAAGTAGCCCCCGGAGAACAACTATGGCTTTCGATGTTTTTTTTTATTTTCAGCAACCATTTTATATTTTATGCCACTAATGTATTTGAAATATTGGTTATTAACTGTTCATAAGTCCCATAGATTTTCTCGGAGGGTAACTTGTAAATCTTAAATCTTAAAGCGCAAGTTCCATATCCCGAGTCGAGAGTTTTGATTTCTAGCACATTCCTCATATAATGGAGAATCACCTTCATACTTTACAGTTGAAGAGGTTTTTCTGTAGGGAGAGATTGGCCAGATACTCCAAAGGAGGGACCGGGACCGGGCCAAGGAGGTGTGCTTAGTAGTGACAGCCCGACTCATGCTTGAGGACTTATCAGCCGAATCTCGTCTCGATTAGATTATGTTTTCTGTAGGATATATTTCGTAGGAATAGTTTCATAGGTCTTTAAAGCCTCCTCCTTCTAAAGGGAAGTTTGCACATGGTTTTGATAGTCATCTAGCATAAGAAGCTTCAGAGCAAAATAAGACCTGAGCAATTGCACTTCGGGGCGAGTGACGAGAAGCCTACTTGTAGTCCCGTCTGAACCGTACTCGTCGATATGCATGTCTTCTGTGATATTGAACCTCAGGTCATCATAGCCAATGTCATCGAATAAATTATCGGGGATCAATTCGCCGTCTTCTTTAAAGAATCCGCAGGTGGCATCCAGAAGTTTTTGACATCCAACATCCACCGTACGGCTGTGTCACCGTTCAGATAAGAAGGTATTCGGTGTTCCTGATATGTCGAAAGTGTGTAGTTATTCATGATGCTGTATCGGACCGGCTGAGACATAATGGCTCAGAAAATGGCAAGGTTGCCACATTCCCGAGCCTCTTCTGCAATATGTACATCGGGCTGAATGTCGAGCTCTTTATATAGCTGCATATATCTAACGACAGCGCAGACACGACCGACTTGGTACGCCCCATAATAGCCTGTTGCCCTGGGCCTAAGATCCCGCAAATCCTGCAAGGCTGTCATGCGGCCCCATGTTACTGTTCCTCGCTTGGTTACAACTGCGCCCTGCTACCCAGTGTGGCGGGCCGTTTTTCACCTACCTGCAGAGGATCGATCGACTAAGAGATTTGTTTCTGATATATGACAGAATACGACGCCGTTTCAATGCATGCAATGAAATTACAGCCACGTGAATACGCTCTGGGGATTTTAAAAAGGGGACAATAAAAGAAGAGGCGAGCATAAACCGACAATCCTCTTCTATGATAATTAGAATAGAAAGATTGGCTTGAAGCTGGTGCTAGAATAGTTATCTGAAGGTAAAAAATGTTGATTTTTTTCTCTTTAATGTCGATGTTGTTGAACTAAGCTCTCTGTTATAAAATACGGATAACTGAAATAGAAAATAATATAAGCATCCGCTAAAATCCTTCCTTAGACAGAGCCTTGAAACAACACACGGCATTTGAACTGCTATGAAATCATCAAATATCCTAGTCTCGTTAGGCATTGTCCTCTCTAATTTAACGCAGAGAGCTATATGCGAAACGTGAAAAATGATAATCTGTAGGTCTGTGAGCTTATAAAGCTAAGATCTGAGGAAAAACTAACGTCTGGTATATAATTCAATAAATATTCCTGGCGTCTTATGATAAGTGAGATATAATTCGTGCGCGGGCTTGATGTTGATGCGTAATTCCTTGCATTCAAGTTTGAACTGCGGTGATGTGGTTCTGACAGTAGCTATTTTTCAAAGCATTCACTTGTCAATGCAAACAACCAAGGCAATACCATTTCGTCAAACTAGACCTGAGGTAGCATCCCTGGTGCGCAAAGAGATCACCGCTTCAGGTTGGGATGTTCCCTACATATTTCTCAACCTCAAAGCGCACTTCTTCAATCCTGTCCCCGGCGCCGAAGTCTACGTCCAGACTCCCTAGACCATCAGAGACACCTGATCTCCCAGTTGTTGTAGCATCAAGCCTTCCAGTCTCTCCAGCAATAGCGTCAAGCCTGCTTGCGCAGTGATGTTCATTTGCATTTATACCAGCAGAATCCGTGTCCCAATTTTCAATTGCCAGATCCGACCACTTGTCATCTGCGAGAACCTCGTCCTTTTCTGGACGCTCCGGGTATTCGAAAAATATCCATGTTTTCAACATCAAGTGCTCGAAGGCAGAATCTTGAATCCACTGCAAGAGCCAACTATTCACATATTCCCTTTTGTCTTGGAAATCGGTTTCGCGCTCGTCGTGCTTGTTTTCGTGAGCGGCTACGCGAAGTGGTGACCGGTCGCGCGCGTCGTATACCGAGTCCATCACCTCTTCATAAAGCGCGTCGCGTGGCTCGTACACATGATCGCATTCTTTGAAAAGATCTTGGTCAATGCATTTCTTTCTAAGTGGAAAAATGTCGTCTTCGATTATGTGGAGCTTTTTCAATACGTCTGAATGTAGTTTCGGGTATTCGGCGAGGAAGGTTGCAGTTTCTATAGAGAGTGTAATGCTGTGTCGTTTGCGGAAAGAAGCATCCTTCGAGAATTGATAGTAATCCTCTTCGAGATCTTCCAGCTCTTCTTTCATACGGCCAGCTTCGGAAACTTTCTCTAGATACTCTCGCACCAAACGGTTCTCAGTATTGGGATTAAGCTCTCGGAGGTCCATCTCAGGAGGGGCGTACGGTTTCACTAGTGGCGAAATTACATCGTCCAGGTTTGACTCTGTGACTGAAACGGCATTGACGTCGTAATGGCGGTAGAAATGGTCTTCTTCCTCTTCTAGATCTTGTTCTTCGTCATCCAATTGACTTTCCGACAGGCCATACGTGTATTCTACCGGACCAAGGGCGTCTTGAGCCTTGCGCAGGCTTTCGTAGTATGGGTAGAGGTCTTCTTGCAGTCTGCCAAATCCTTCACTCTCGTTGATCTTTCTCATAAGTTTGTCAAGCGCATTTTGCGCGTTCCCCCTCAACTGGTGTAATTCTTTTTTCTGGCTTTTTCGTAAGCGCCGTGTCCCAACAACTCTCCTGCGAAGTATCACAACCCGCTCTCGTGCTCGCAACTGTCGGGCCTGGACAGCAAGATCTACTTCAGAGTCTTCATCATGGGCCGAATAAGAAAAGGAGCCCTGACGTAACGACTTGCCCTGGGCCAGTGAGTTTCCTGAGGCCGAGGAAATGAGCTCTTTTGGTCGAAGCTTTGGGGTGGAGTTTTGTTCGGTGGTCTCCGTCGAGTTCTCCATCGGCGATTCGAGGATTGCATTAGCATCATGTGCTTGGTGTTGTAAGTCATGACTTTGACCATTAAATTCCAAGTGATAGGAACCAAACTTGAATTCTTGCTTTCCCAGGAGCGCATAGGGTCCATTCGCTGGTGTGCTCTCAGCCGGAAAAGCGTTCCTTTGGCTTGTGATAATATTTGGCAAGCTACAAGTATCGCCAATTAGTCGTTTCCTCGTTGACAATCCCGAATGCCCAAGCCTTGGAGGCTCTGTTTGTCGCGTATAAGTACTTCTTGTACTTGTACTTGATTCTGACCCGGCATCTGCCATATAAATTGATTTTATTCCTCTATCTAGATAGTCTATGGAAGTAAAAATCAGTTCATATAAATGAGTGAGGGATCTTCCTCGTCACCTGGAGGCTTGGAAGTGAGGCGAACGTGGGACAGACACGAAAAGAAATCAAAGTGCTGAAGACAGGTCTGCAGAGAGGATTGCAGAGCCGCAAGAGGAGCGACTGCTTCCGCGATTGGTAAGGTTGCTTCAAAACACCAAGTGTGTTTAATCTACTGGAGCAAGGTGTGGGACTGATGCTTGCCATCTGGCCGGCGATTATGTACGGAGGTAGTGGACGCACCAGACGTCTGAAATGTGGCTGATCATTTCAAAACGCATTGGCCACGTTACCAGGTGGGGGTGTGTGCCAGACACCACACCACGCGGCTCCATTTCCATCGCCAACATAAACCACGTCAGCTTTCCAGATCGAGTCATAGCAAGCATCTTCTGAGATGGGGGACCAACACGGCGCAGATTGCAATATCATCGCCTCTTGGATCATGTATACCTGTACGGAGTATCGCATCAACGCTAGAGCAAGCGTTCCCGTACTCGTCCCTCCCTCTCAAGCCTCAATTTTCAAGCTCCCGTGAAGTACCGCTGCTTTTGCCCCGGAATATTATGTGGCAGAAGATGCAGATGACCACCAGCCTATGATACTGTAGCGCTGGGTCGGATCGATCCCTCTCCTCCACCTCCGCAACTTTTACTGGACCGTACAACGCTTTCACCCCCGCATTGCTGCATCAACATGTGGACCGACTCCCAGAAAACCACTGTCAACCCCACTATGTTGCAGGTGCAGAGCCGCAGTCTCCCATTGCCCACCCTATGGGGGATAAAGGTTGCGTTTCCGCTGACCATAATTCGCGCGCTGACTCGGGCGAAATAATGTTTTAGCCATGTCAAATTCTTCTCCATGGATACAAGACTCGAAGGGTCGACTGTACAAACATGTGACGAATAAATGTGCGCCATCACACATGTTCTGAGCTCTTATAAATACACAGTTACGATTGCTAACAGATATCTACAGACGGAGAAACCGTTAGACAATATGAAGATGATGTACGTGAGGTGTCATCGTCCAGCCGACAACGCCCACAGTCAGTTCAACCTCCGTATTTACATACCTATTCTAATATGAATCCTGCAAATTGAAGGAGCCGACAAACACACAAAAGCGATTATCGAGGATCGCAAAATGCATCTGGGCACATTGTCGATGCCGAATCAAAAGGCCAGCCAAGCTGGGACCGGAAAGAGCGAGTTCCCGAGGCGACTAGTCGAAGAGGAGAGTCAAGTTCAAGGTACGGCAGTGGACAGAGTCAAGCAGCATCTACATCGGCCTACAAAGATCCATCATATGACAAACGGGGCGTTTACAATGAGCCACAAGAGCCTCCGTACCAGACCACTGAATCCTCTTCATACACCTGGAAGACGGTCTCCAATGATTATTCGTCGGCTGATGATTATAATGATCCTCAGACTCGGGATTGGACACGAAGCTCGACTGTGGGAGATCCACTAATATCGACGATGGGTGCATTATCAATTGCACCAGAAGACTCGCGGGCCCCGGTTTCTTCGTTTGTGCCAACACGGGGTGATGCCTCATATATTCCGAACAGCATTTCTACTATGATTCCCGAAGATTCAAGGAGCCCCAGCCAATGGACGAGTTCCAGCGCCATGAATGAACAAAGTATGCACTCCAATCCATACCAGGGAAAAGGGAAAAGACCTGCGGGTAATTCGCAGAAGCCTAAAGGCCGTTTCATTTCTGGTACACTTGGCCATGCCGAGGAGCTGGATCCGAGCTACAAAATTAGAAGCTTTGATTACAAGAATTTCTTTAGGCTAGGAAGAGTTTTCAGTACCCTCTGGACTGATGCGTTTGCTGCCACGACAAACGATAGTGAGCAAGACGCATCAACTAGTGTTACCTATATCATCCATGGAGAGCGAGTTCACTCTAAAATTCGGCGGTTTGTGGTTGTTAGGCAAGCAAAGGACTTGAGGTCATGCACTTGCGTTTCGATAACAACCTATAAAAACCAAGGTGTCAACAAAAGGGGCATCAGTCTTCATGAACATGGTCTGATTTACAGTTTTGGGAAGGCCCCTCGAAGTCCAAAGGGCATAGATAAAGAGCCACTAAAGGTCTACCGTAAGTTATGATTTGCCCAAAACACCCGAATTATTTTCATCCATAGCTTAAGAGCTAGTATTTTCCCCCACCCGAAACAAAGCGGAAACGCAAATACTAATTTATTGAATAGTCTCCAAAGACGGCGATCAGTTGATCAGTCCTTCTCTTGTTAACTATGGCCGGATCTATACCTTGGAATGTAACGTTAAAGTCAAAGACGTCGGGGAGCTTGATAGCTCCTCGAGGAGACTTCTTAGGCAGTACTTTAAAGAAGTGATCATCGGCACAGACGAATTTGATGGAGAACCCTCACAGCTACCATCACAGGCGGCGAACAATACCCTCGCTGGCGTTGGGGGTGTCGGAGCCATGGCACCTCCAATGTATGAAAGCCGACGGGCTACAGACTTCGCATCATCTGGTAACAATCGCAGTTCATCCGGCGCTCAGTATGGATACTCAGGATATATTCAAAATCGAAATCTAGCCTCGCAGGCCCATGATGGGAATCCTACCGCATTGGCTGCTCAGGGCCTCCACAATTCAGCAGCCAACTATGGTGCAGATCAATCCCTCGACGTTAGGTACGATCCCGCAACTGTGCCTTCGACTTACATGCGCAATGATCACGCTGTTTTCGATAGCTCTTCTGCAACTGCTAATCCAGTCCCACATGTTAACTATACAACCCAAAACGTCTCCAGCATTCCAAGATCATACCCTCCAGACTCATCATCACACGTGGGAAGTTACAACGACGATCCTATCTACCGCGCACATGGCTCTGTTGCGCCAGTATCGAGTGTTGCAGGAGGTGCCGGCTATCCATCTGATTATGCAACGCCAGATGATAGAGGCGAAGATGACATCGTCCTCGACGACAATTACGATTCCCGAAAAGGTCGAGCTAGTTCAAGTTCAAGTAGCAGGACGGTGCGGCCTTCTGGTGGGAGAAAGCACCGGCATCACAGCTGAGACTCACGTTGGAGGCGCACGGCAATGACATTGCTGGCATTTCAATATTTTGTTCGGTTCGACAGAGAATCTGTCGCCAGATCAATACGTTCCTTGCTGGCTTCCAGCCAACATCGACTACATGGTCTCGGGCCTAGCGCCATGAGACACGTCTGCACTGATGATTCAAAATCAGGTTGCTTGACCTTGGGATCTTGAGATTCCCATCCATGTTTGTGTGCTGGAAATTTGGGTTTTCCTTGTTTCATTGTCACCTTTCTGTATTGTTATTCTTCCTGGGTTATTTTATGATCAAATACGTTTGCAGTCCTCTCCTAGTTTTCAACTTGATCTACCTTGATGTCACAAACGGATTATTTCGGCTGGGTTTCCATCCTCAATTCTAATCTCGTTGGTTTGTTTACAAGTTGTTCATCTTCTATCATTTGTTAGATACTCATCAACTAAGAAGCCCAGATCCCGCGTTGCTAATCTTTACTCTCAAGCGTCTTTCTTGCAATTTTTCCTCTACAAGGGTACCGGACTGCAATGAATATCGACAGTTTTTCTATAGCAAACAGGGCCAGACATCTGAAGGAAACATCTATTTAAGTATCTGCGGGGTTATTTAGGATAGGTCGTAACGCTTTAGTACTCAATTCAAAACTGCTCGTTTTATTCGTTTCAACAAACAACACGTGAAGATATACCCAATACCGTATAAATTGGGATAGTTACCCTGGGGCTCTAAGCGGCACTAGATTATAATGTGCCAGGCCGCGTGGGACATTAAAGTCACCTATAGTGAGTGCCGCATCTGGAATATAAAGCTTTAGGGCGATATAAGTCCTGGGCTTGGAATACTAGCGCTATTACCTGGGGTAATATCAAAGGGGGGAAATATAGTGCGGGGTGGGGCACTATCCTAAGTTATACGATAAGTGACTCACTAAACATTCATCTCTGGAGTCACAATCTCTGACTTGTACATTAACAGCAAATAGCAAAACTCTAACTTCGATTCACAATCATCATCCTCCCCAGCCATCCCACATATTCACAAAACCGTTGAAGTATATCATATCCCCACCTGTGAATAATGTGGCGGAATCAAACCCCCAAGACCTATATATATATATCACCAGCAACAAACCCCTGGGCCCCCTCCATCCACTCTACATACCCATCACGATATCCAGCCCCAACGTTCGCAACCCTGTTCGCAACCACAGACAGCCAGCCAACCACATACCTCACAACCACACTCTCCGCTTTTCTAGCCCCCGAATATACGCAGCAGATGGATTGTCCTACGTGCGGCAATAACCCCTGCTCCTGCAGCATCTCCAACCCCCCCGGTAGCAGTAGCCAGACCTCCGAAACCAGCATCCTGAACCACAATCTCGCCGCCAAGCATTCTACATCCACATCCTCCAGCGAGAGCAACTCCCCCATCTCCCACAACCAACAGAAAAGCCACGACCACAGCTCCAGTGAGAAATGGTTCCAAGCAGTCGTGGCATTGGATCGTGAAGAATGCGAATGAGAGTAGGCTGTCGGTATGGGAATGGGCTTTGGGCAGTGGACTGGCGGCGGGGGTTAGGGACTTGATTGGATTCGAGGGGAATGAATTGTACAGGGTTTCGGAATTTCTTTTTGTGGTATAGTGATTATAGTGCCATCGAGGAAGACAAGACAAGACAAGCGAATTTGATATACTGCAACATGAATGATACCGTGTCTTTGTGGTATTTGGGTGGGAAGAGAGATGTGTTGGTTCTTAAATTCGGTGTACTGTATAGTATAGACGCCGGGCACCGTGATTCATGGCATTATGTTCCTGGGTTTGCTTTTAGGAGAAGGTGGGTGTAGGCAAGTTTACAGGTTGTAAGTTATAGGTATTAAGCAGGTAGATGGTGTTTGAAGCTGCTTTGTATTACCGTTGTTTCTAATATATAAGTCTTCATGTAATTGGTTATAATTATACCACGAACCCACTAAAATAAACCAATAAACCCTTTTGCCATTGTTATTCTTCGCTCTAGTAGCTAAAAGCGAGGACCGACTAAGTAGTAGACTATATTAGAACATCCCTATCCTACTAATTATTTTTAATGTTTAATCTCCCCCCGTTTACTGAACAAATCTTTTGTTTCTAGGAATCCTTTGGACAATCTAATTATTAGTCATGTATTATCATCGGATTTCTACTGTACACGAAATATAAGCCGCGGGATAAACTCACATATTAGATAAATACCAGTCCGATACTCCTTCATCTCACGCCCGCAGAAGAAGAAGCAATCGAAAAGATATAAGAGAAGAGGGGAGTTCCCACACGTGTTGGAGAGGGCTTTCTGCTGGATAGGAATAATCTGCAGAGCAAGGGAAAAGTGGGCTAGGGTATGGAGAATGGAATTGGGTATAAGGAGATGGGAGATTGGAGGATAGAAGTATGAATGGAGTGAAGCATCCACCTTATTCATTCTATTCCATTCTCTGATATTCTCGTTTCACATCGATTGACCGCTGTGCTCTGCCCTGCTCTGCTCCGTAATCAAACCGAAACAAAAAGAAACGAAAGTCCTTCCTCC
>QGMG01000235.1:0-40221 GCA_007825325.1 Lachnellula cervina | reverse complement strand
CGAGGCGGTTGAGAAGGGGGTATAGGAGAAGTGTCGACTGTGAGTGCTCCTGGCATGGCGTTGTAGAGGTTGTGGTTATGTGTGAGGAGGGAGCTGAGCTGGATTGCGATGTCTTATCGATGGAAGGCGGGTTGATCAGATGGAAAGGTTCCGGCGGCCGCTTGGGTCCGATAATAATCCGAGCTATTTCGTCTTCGTCTTCGTCTTCGTCTTCCTTCTTCGACAACATCACGATGACTGCAGGAGAATTGAGACAATACCGTTTTATTCTGCCGCTATTAAATGCTACAGGTGCCTTCTAGATAATTCTTCGATTTTATTCTCTATGGTTTTATATTGCGTACAGGCTAAAATCAGCCACTTTTCCTGACCCAAAGAGCCTTGCTCAGCGATATTGTTTTTCATCTTGCATGCCTTTGTATACTTATTATTTTCCCGTTTTTTCTTTCTCATGCGGCTTCGATGCTATGGACAGAAAATGCAAAGAGTAGCTTAGAGATGAACGGGGATCTCATGGGAGGATTCCAGTTCATTCATCCTCAATTACATTTCAGTGGACAGATACAATGACCAATGTCAGCCGTTTTTGTTTCTTTTTGTCTTCATTGTCCGAACTATATACAGGTCTGAGAAATATGCTCTATTTCTAGAAACATGCTAGATTTTTGGCTATGCTGCACTAAATATACAGGGCGTCAGCACCAGTAATTCAAGTACCCTCGGCTTTAATCGGCGAGCTCTATTTCCGATGTAAATCGAAGTCTTTATACCCCGCGTATCATCAGCTTTCGATTCCTACCTGAATTTTCATTTACTTCCCTCTTCAGGTCTATCCAGCATGTCAGTGTTCAATGCCGAGAGTACTGGTCAGGATGTCGTCAATACATTCCCAGAGCAGGTCAAAGACCGTACCAGTACGTCACCTCCCTGTAGTCCCATTTCCATTCTGAAACTTACTGCTATAGTTGTCATCACTGGTGCCACTGGCTCAAGTATTGGGAGCGCAGCAGCTCTAGCCCTTGCATCAGCATCTCCCGGCAAAATCATTCTCGTCAATCGAAATGCAACCAAAAGCCAGGAACTTATCAACTTCATTCATACGAATTATCCTTCGGCACCAATTACCCACGTCGTATGCGATTTGTCAAGTCTGAAGTCGGTAGAAGAGGCGGCTTCGGAGATCTTGAAAGAAGCCCCGAGTCTGGATATCTTGATCAACAACGCGGCAACGCCACCAGGACCATACTCACAGACCATAGACGGCATCGAAAGTCAATTCGCCATTGACTACGTCTCCCACTTCCTCCTCACCAATCTCTTGATGCCAAGTATCATCGCTGCCGGACCTGGCGCTCGTGTAGTGAACGTCTCTAGCTCAGCTGCACGACACCGAACACATCTTGATTTCGACGATTACAATTTCTCCAACGGAGTGAAGTATACTGCATTTGACGGGTACACGCAAGCCAAGCTTGCCATTATAGTTTTCACCATTGCTTTGGCAGAAAGGATGGGGAAGCTTCAGATGCAGTCCTTCTCACTTCATCCAGGATCTATACTCAGTTCCATGCGCTCGCAGGTTTCAAGTGATGATTGGAAAGCAGCCGAGAAGAGGAGAAAAGAGGCTGGAACGAATACTGAAGGGGTGAAGAAAAAGACGGTTGAGCAAGGCTGCTCGACAATGCTGGTTGCGGCACTAGATCCGGGACTTGCTTACCACTCGGGAAGCTACTTGAGTGATGGGGTTATTGCTACAGAAACTATACGTGCTCTTGACTCCAGTGCAGATGAAGTTGCAGAGAAGCTCTGGAAGATCAGCGAGAAGCTGGTTGGGAGAGAGTTCACTTGGAGTTGACAGGTTAATTTGGTCATAAAATATGGGTGGCTGTGATATTATTATGAGCAGGTACTGGAGACTGGTGGTATGTACTTAAACTTGGGCGATCTGACGCTACAAAAGCACTTGGATTCAGGGGTACCATGCTACAAAACACGGTCTTCAATGTCCCCTTGGAGTGACCATCCTGGCCAAAATTGAATTCTCACTTTTACGCGGGGCTTACCATGAACTTAGGATTGCAATATTGTCTTAGAGCTGATAAGAATCGCAGTGCGATAATCATACCTCGCTCTTTTCGTATTGTAATAAGGTTACCTAGCGCACAAGATAATTATCGAGTTGGTTTTTCTCATACGAATGCGATTACTTCTCCTTTTATTCATAAATCTCGCCTAAAAATATTGCTAATAGGTCTCTATATTACATTACATTACATTAGTAGCAATATGACTAGCATCATATTATGTTACCTTAACACGGGATCTGCTATATTAGTATATTATTCTCTACACCATTCAGAAGAACTATCAAGGGAAATGTAGTGGTAATCTAATTTATTAATGCATCTAACCGCATCCAATCAAAGCATCTACTTCAAATCAAGCATGTTTCTCATCACACAGAATGCCCAGCATCAACAGAGCATCGAGGCCCGGACTCTCCTCTCCCTCAACCTCAAACTTAACCTCCGTCCCCTTCCATATAAACCAACAATCATACTTCTCCTCGGGAGTGAATTGTCCCAGATACGTATCCTGCCCATCCTCAACCCTGAAGATGTTGATTTTCAGACCCTCTTTGATGTAGGTAGGAATGAACATCAGGTTCGTAGTCAGCTTCGTCACAACCACGCGCGAAATAGGCAGCACATCCTGACGCGGCGGATGCATGTGCACCACGCCGTCCGCAACAGCCGGCAGGTATTTAATGGCATGTGGAATATGATTGCACTGCTTATAGATGGCATCCGCAGCAGCCGGGAGTTTCGTAATGACATCCATAAACACATGATTCCACTGCTTATAAACGGCATCCCGCCACGGCGTGTGGATAGCCCGGTCCGCGTTCCGCGGTTGCGGGACCAGCAAGTCTTTCTCAGCGAATTCGTAGCCAAGGGGCTTTTTGGCGGCCCGCTCCGGGTTGTTTTGGTCGTAGGGGTCGAGGCTGTTTATGTAGTCTCTGACGTCGTGGTAGTCGTATTGGGCTTTCGAGTGTACGGGAAATCCGTCCCATGCGCTGATTAGACCGTGCGCGATTCGCACCATTGCGCCCCTCTGGCCGAATTTGGCGCTGATGTAGTGGGGTTCCATTAATACATCTAGGTCATCGGGACCTCCGATACGTCTGAAGTTAACAGGCTCAGGATGCAAAGTCATTGTTGGATGTTGGATGTTGGATGTTGGATGTTGGATGGTGGATGGTGGATGGTGGATGGTGGATGGTGGATGGTGGATGATTATATAGCGCTTTGTATAGTATTCGTAACAAAAACAGGGTTGCTGTTAAGTGACAAAAGCGTAGACCGAACGTCCTCAAAAAATTGTATTGTTACGGAACATAGAAGGAAGACAGTGGCTGTTTGCCGCCAGAGAAAGAAACCGTTGAAGATTTCAAGATAAATTAGAGGGTAAAGATCTTAAAGCGCTGATATCACTGTTTTGAAAGGCTTTGTTTGCTATTCTTTAAACGCAATCTATGAGATGCCACTTTGGCGCCTTATTTGATGTTTCTAGGAATAGTTCTTACCCTTTGAGATATAGAAGTATCGCTACTTCTCGCGAGGCTTTGACTTAACCTCTTGTCTCCCGTTCAATCTTGCAAAAGAAACAGGAATAAGCGGGTAAGCGAAAATAAGAAGTAAAAATGTCAATAATATGCAGCGAGCTATAGCAGATTTATAAAGGAGAATAACAACATTGATAGCTACAAGTTGATCGTCTAAGAGACCCTAAACTAAGACCTAATGTCCTAAAGGTGACGCAATAGATGAAAGACTTGACATTGAAATTTCACTCGGCTTGAGTGCCAACTCGCACGGAGGGAGTGGAACTAGGAGCACAAGACTAAAATCGCGCCTTGCGTGTTGCAGTACAGCATACCAAGTCGAGTATCTCTCGTTTCTGTAGGAAGATAAATGAAGTCATGCTATTCCAGAGTCCTCAACGACCTGCCACTTTTTGTACCACTTGGTAAGAACAACCAGCCCACTATAATGCCCGAGCGAACAGCCATAGGTAACCCCATTGATTGACATCCCTAGAACTTACTAACTGAAAGCCTGAAGGCTCCACGACACCACTAATGTCTTAAATATCAAATCGGTGATTGAATAGAGCGAGGATCTCCTCACGTCACCCCGCACCCACACTTCACAATAAACGAACTCCCAACATAAGGTAGAGTGCTATGGGACACAAAATTGGGGAAAAGAAGCCTGTATGCGCAAGGGAAACCAAGTATAAGAGTAAAGCCAAAGATGACCATCGGCCGCTAAGCAAAAACGCGAGAAGCACACAATTTGACGTCCAAGAGCAATCGATCTTGCTTCGGGCAGCTTATGAGCACCAACAAGAGGAACTACCTCCAGCATATGAGAGCCATTCAAAAGAACAAAGCCTCGAGCAAAGGGATGCATGGATCAGAGAAGTGAGTCTCGAAGCAGCATCTTGCCGGTCTCGGTCCCGTGATAAGAGAGAGCGAGGACTGAAGAATACCCAAGGCATACTAATTGCATAAAGACCCCAAAGCTGCAGGGACACTAATCTCAGCCCTCGGCACCAGCTATGCTGCTAAACTTGAATACCTTCTCGCTCTAAATTTCCCAGGGCTGGATGAAGAAATCGCAACGCCGTCGCCAAATCTGAACGAGGCAGGAGTTTCTGGAGTTGGGAGGTGAGGCTGCGTGGCATGTGGTTGAAAAGATTAGGGGCGAGGCGCTATCAGCGTTGCAGTATTATTTGAGGAGTTTGTGGCCGGATGTAGTTGTTGAGGGGAAGTGTTGCTGTTCTTGAGTGAAACTTATTTACTAGGCGCAAGGTCCTATTTTAGGGGCCAGTGCGCTGGAATTTGAGATGCCAGGCGCCACCACGCTGTAAATTAGTGAGGGCTGTGCTGAAATTCAGAAGCTTGGCCTGACAGAATTGAGTGGGCACCGGAATTTCGGAGCGTAACTATTTCCATGTCACGCGCGCCTCCCTTCTACTCAAATCAACGTCTTATATCCAACTTCATGCGTCCGCTTTACCTATACTGTAGCTGACCTCGCAATCTACTGAGACTCCGAGACCACTGCCATCTTTGCTCGATGTAATACCGCAAAGCAAAAATCTGGTACGACGCCTGCATCTTAGCTCCTCCTGACTCCGTGGACATGTATGCCACCTCCGGGCAACACGCCGGGCTTGGTAACAAATCGACGGGCAAACTCCGTCGATCGTGTGAAGGATGTCGGGAGTTCAAAGTTCGTTGTCATCCGAGTGAGAAGTATGGGACCCGTGTCAAAGGTATCTTCATCGTTCTTGGGAGAAATCGGGAGTGAGTCTAATCATTTTCTAGATGTATGAAGGAGCGCAAGAACTGTGTATTCTTAGAGGCTAAAGCAAGACCAAAAAGGGCTAGGAATTCAAGAATGTAAGTTAGCAACGTTGTTGCACAAGGGGTTTGAGCATGTCAACCACGTGATCCATAAAGCCCTTTGGTCTTCTTCACTGTCTATTTCTAGGCGATAGTCTGATTTAACATTTCCGAGTACTTATTATCTATATCTTCCTTAACTGACTTGTGATACAGGCGAGTCAACGAATTAGAGCAGAAGCTTGAAAGTTTAGTGGCTATGATGGCTCCCACCCAGCCTGGCGCCAGTGGTTTAGAAGAAAACACAACCCCAAATGTTGCAACGTATGTAGAACCCTCGGTGGAGACCCCAGGTAATATTGCGCAGAATACCATGGTTCCACATCCTCAATATCCCTCCAGGCCCTGGAAAACATTCCAGTCCTTCGGGGGTCTTCCTTTTTCAATGCCCTCAACCACTTCATTTACCATATTCGACGACCTGCAGGACGTGATAGCAAGAGGGCTAGTCACTCTGCAAAAAGCTGAAGACTCCGTGCAGCATTTTAGAGACACTGCTTCGAACTCTCCATTTGTTATCATCTCACCTGATACTTCAATTGACTACCTCCGACGACAAAAGCCCTTTCTGCTCCTCACCGTCGTCGCAATGGCTACAATCAACAACATGAAGCTTCAGAAACTTCTTGACCAAGAGATACGCGACACACTAGGTCGAAGAGTGTTCATGTCGGGTGAAAAGTCGCTGGATTTACTGCAAGGAATTTTGATCTATCTCACTTGGTAAGTGTGGAACCCACCTCCGCCATGACTAGTCATTGAAACTCACAGAATGACAGGCATCACTTCTTCTTCGAACCAGAACATCAGCAGATTTATCAGCTCTGTCAACTCGCTAACTCCATGGCGATTGATCTTGATATCACTACATCGCAGCACGACAGAAAACATACTCCTTCCACATCCTTCAATCTCCTGTCAGTCATTGCCGAAAGCCCCGTGAAGCTATCGTCGTCACAAGACGCCGAAGCAAAGAGAGCTTTTCTTGGTTGCTACTACATCACATCGACGTAAGCGTACTTTGTCCTTACCTCCGCAGCCCAACTAACAGCTTGATCCAGACTGTGCATTGGGTTGAGGAAGCCTAATAACATAAAATACACTGCTTATACTGAAGAGTGCTGTCAAGTTCTTGCCGCAGCACAAGAATTCGAATCAGACGCTCTCATCCCGTACTTTGTTCGGTTGCAGAAGCTCGCCCATGATATAAACCAAACCTTTGACTATGACGGTCATCAGGATCTGGCATCGCTGGACCCAGTCAGGGTAGAAATGCTAGTGAAAGCTTTCAGACAGCAGCTGACTGAGTTTGAGAAAACCTTCCCGGCTGAAATGTGGAAACATGGTAAGCTCTATGAGCTCAAGACCCGATTTATACACTAACAGTGTGCAGACATGCTCAGACTAGCATACTACCATCTATGCACCTTCGTAAACGAAGTCGGCTTTCACAAAACCGTACTTCCTCCACCCGACTCGAGAACCGATCAGTCCAGCTACCACACATGGTGTTCTTCCCTCACGCGAAGCGAAGTCCTAATCAGCTGTCTCAACGCAGCCAAAGACTACCTGGAACGATACCTCTCCCTCCCAAACGAAGCCCTCTTCAACGCCACGTTCGCAGACCACGCCAAGCTAGTCTACAACGTGCTGATCCTCAAGCTCTTCGCAACGTGGGCCACAGACAACGACTCCACGCTCGACGCGGCCCATATCCAGCACAGCGCCAACTTTCTATTCTACACGCAGGCGCTCGTGTGCAAGTTCGAGAGCATGGGCAAGATCTATCGCGACTGTGGACTGTTGGAAGACTACACGCTGTACCTGGCGCAGCTTTTCCGCATCTACGAGAGTCGGGCGAGAGATGAGATGATGGGCGATAGGCAGTTTCCGGGTAGCGCTAATACTGGCTCGCTGAATATGTCGGTCATGCAGATGCTCCCGAGCAATGCTTCGTATCAGGAGCAATTCTCAGACCCACGTTCACCCGCCATTACCCAAACGCAGGAGGATTCAGAGGAGCAATGGGCTGATATGTTGGTCAGGTGGTCACCGTCCCTAGATCCGCAAGATTTTTCCTCGGAAGCCCTTTTCACTTGAGCGAAAACTGCCCGTTCTCCCAGGTTTGGTATTGGTCAAAACCGGAACATATATTTGATTACCGGACAGTGGCACAGTTGTTATGTACAACCTCATTGCGAGCCGATCCACTCAACAACCACCCATCCACCCAAGTCCCTGGCGATCTTTGGATCCGGCGTCACTGTCGGAGAGCCCACGTTCCACAAGGAGGTGCCGGCTCACACGAAAGCTTCCGCAGATAAAGCAGGACGATACAACAACACAACACCACTAAATCCACGAATCACACCCACTTGCGATGACCCAATAAGGAACAAACCCCCATCCCCTCATCGAAACTAGAAAGGGTCCAAGATACTACCGTACCAACCAACCAGATCATGCAACGAGGAAATACACTCCGGCTCCGGAGATCTCAGTCGGTAAATGCCGATGTTACATGACATATCACCAAGCGAAGTGCAACAAAACCTGCAAGTATCCTAAAATAGAAAAGGTGGCATCGCTCAAGGTGAATACTTAGTTAAAGTCGGGACCAAGGAATAATATAGCCGAGATAAATCCCTACAGTCAGGCAGGCAGGCAGGAGGCAGAAATGATGCGGTTTTCTTGCTTCGTCTCGTAATTGCTATTTAGCATCATGTGACTAGAAAGAGAGGAAATTCTGGTTTAACCATCGGCAGGTGCAATTTTATTTACTATACAGATATGTAAGTAATGTCTGTCATCTTTAGTTGGAAAAAGCTTCCCCTAACTACCAACAAATGCGATGCAATGTGACGCCCTCCAAATGCGGTTTGTGTGTATATAATTATCTCGAATTTCTTTTGCATTCCCATTGTTATTTCATCCCCTCCTATAAATAAGCATTATATTTTATCGTATTATAATGTCCAACCAAAATTTACAAACAGAAGTGTATACATGTACCGTAGAAACTCTATACCAACTTTTTTTGCATGGCCTTGCTTAAGGCTATTCGCATCAGGCGATTGGGTGATTTAGCAGGTGTGGAGTCTATTAGAGGCCCAATTCTACTGTACAGTAATGCCAGGATGAAAAGGCCCCATTTAACACACCCCACTCTAGCTTCCTCAACTAATCACTTGCCTCCCCCAGCAGGTGCATAAGCGAAATGATGTATACAAAAAAGGTTGGTATTGAGTAACTACGGTATCCATCATCATGCCATAGAAAAGAAGAAACCTCTAGTTGAGCGACAAGATGGCAGCGAAAGTCAAGAAGACGAGCGCAAGAGGCGAGGCGAACTCGGATGCTGAATTTGCGTTGGGTACGCTGTTGCTCGAGGTAGAGGAGCTTGAGCTGGATGTCTTTGATGAACTCGAACCGGAGCCTTGGGTTTATTTGTTAGCTATTATCTTGAGAAATGGTACGGGGACTGACTTGTCTTGCTTGCGCTTCCTGTAGCGCTAGTAGTAGAGTTGCCGCTGCTGGTCGCGGATGCGCTTGAAGTCGTGCTGCCTGAGCTTGAAGCTGTAGATGCTGAAGAGGTGGAGGCGGATGTAGAGGCTGATGAGGAGACGGATGCCGATGATGATGATGCCGAAGATGCAGAGGTCGATCCGGATGATGTGGAGACAGCGATAGATGAGGTTGCAGTTGCTCCCTGCAGCCCAAATTCTGGGCTGTAGTTGGTAGAGGATCCGTCGGAGATCTCAATTGCGTAGTTGCCTATTGGGAGGTCTGATGGGACGGTCCATACGAATGGGGAGGTGCTCGCGCCGGCTACTGAATGTTAGCAATGCGCGCATCAATACAATAGCCTCATGGGACTCTTACAGGTGATGGTGCTAACGGCCTTGAGGTCAAGAGCAGCGCCGTTCTTGAGGGTGAGGGTAACTGGGCCAGATGCTCCGGCCCATCCGATGGAAAAGGACTTTCCAACAGTGATTTCATAGCCGGTGTTGGTCAGGTTAACAGCATTGACACCGACAAGGGCCGCAGCCGCGAACAGGAGGGTTGTGAACTGCATTTTGAAGGGTTTGAGGTTGTCCGTGTAAGGAATGTAGTGTCTTTGATCTGTCGAATTCAAAAGCCTTGTATTAGTCCCCGGGTTACAAAAGCGGAGAGGGTCGCGACTTGACGCGTGCGTTCATGGGTGCGTGCGACAAGGAAGAGGACTTACATGCTGAATGCGGGATATGTACAGTACAACGAACGAATGCGTGATATTGAAAGACGACGATGGATGCTCCTTGATGTATGTACGGGTACGGTATTTTACAGATGAACGAGTGTTGGAAAGAGCAGACAGACGGACGGACGAGGAAAGAGGATGCGCTTATGCTTATGAAGAGAAATGAGTATAAGGATATCTGACAGGGGGCAGGCGCCGTGCGTGAGCGAAATCCCTTCAGCTCCATCTAATTAGCTATCACTAACCCCATTAAGCTTTATGGCAATTAAAACCTGCAGGGGTGCGGCCGAGTAAATACGGGGAAGTTGATCTCCGGCTTCTCATTGGACGAGCTTGATGTCATCATCTTGACATCAGGTGGTGTACAAACTTTAAAGCTCTCTCCCAAAAAGTCTTCACTCGCATGCAGCTGCATCGAAAGCTCACAACAGCTCCCGTCATTACCACCGTACTACACCAACTATTCTATCCTCTACAGCCTCAAAGCTTCCAGAAACATAAGCCCGCTGATGGTGCTCTAATACCGTTCCAAGCGCCATGAAATTGCTACAGTACCATCCGGCTGAGCCGCTCGTTAGTTGGTCCGTACCTTACCTTACTCCTTCCGTTAGTACCTTACCGAGCCTCGCGAGCTTACCTTACCTTACCTTAGTACTGTACAAAATCCCCCCTCTCACTAGCTACGTTGCCCTACCTTACTCAGGGGTTGATTCAGCATCACATGTGACACAATTCAACCTTTAATGAAGGACCTATTCTAACTATATATTCTTACATCTCATAAACATAATAGATCAAGACCATAGAACCATAATAAGTCAGGTCAAGAAAACACTATTTCCTGCTCTCAAGCTCAAAGTTGACAAAATAAAAGTCACGTGATATCCCTCCAAAGACCCCCTTCCCGCACGCTTGTTGAAACATTATTCTGATATTGATTATATGCGACTCGTATTAGGCACTTCGAGTGCTTCCGGCGTTTGTATAAAATAGAGTATACTGTGCTCCCGCTGAAAGCAAGATGTGTCTGTCATAACCCATCTCTCGTCATACCATTCTCTGGACCTTATCCAACCTACTATAGATTCCGGCAAAAAGCTACATTACTACATGAATACACATTATAATATAATGGCAGAAAAAGAAGAAGAGACTTGCATTAATCAACACCGTACCCATCTCGCAGAACTCCATGTAATCTACAAACAAACTTTTATCCTCCATCAAACCACATTATCATAAGCCATCTACCTCATTACCCCTCTTACTAACGCAGCCTTCTCATATATACCACTCCTCTCATAAACGCCAAACCCAACTATCCCAACGCCCAGAAACCACGCTTCGCATCAATCATCAATATACTCCCCATTAGCGTCTCGGCGCGGCACTCCCCACATCGATGGATCACCCGGCCCAAAATCCATGGGGAACCTGGGAAATTCTCTTAAGTCATCACCAGCCGGATCCGCACCATCTGCACCGCTGTTATCCACTTCGTAAAACACCCCTGGCGTTATACCATATATATCCTCCCAACCATGATGCTCCGGCTCGTCCCACGAAACCTTCCTTCCATGGCCCCTTCCATCGTTACCAGACCGACGAACAGGAGACGGAACCAGTGATCTCTCAGTGGCTTTGGAACGATTACGGCCGTGGGGCTGGAATTTCTCAGGAGATGGGAACCGTTGTGGTGCTTTGCCTTTCCTGTCGCGTTTGGACGTAGGGTAAGGTGGTTGTTCTTCATGGGTGCGTGGGGGTGTTGGGACTCGGGGCATGTTATAAGGATCTGAAGACATTAGCTTGTCAAACTTTCACTTGAGAATTCATCAAAAGCATACCGTAGGTGACTTCTGAAGCACCCAGCTCCGAGTCCTCGTACCTATCTCTGCGATAGCCAGTTCGAGTCGATCTTCTACGACGCTCAGGCTCGGGTTCGGGCACATCCCAGTCGTTGTTATAGTAGCTCTCCGCCTCCTCCCTCGCAGGCAACGTCCTTGTTCCACTGGGAGGATCAAACGCTGACCTATCTGACTTTCCCCTTCCACGCTCTGCCTCGCGTTGGCTTTTGGGCTGGTATTCATAAGTCCATTCGGCTGCGCGCTCTCTCGGTCTGTGCGATGACTCGTGGGAATGATATAAGTTCTGTGAATCCTCAAAACCGTCCTCGTTGCGTGGATTCCACTCGTCCGCATAGCGGGTCCGAGACATGTTCCTTGGCTGATTATGATTGTCGAAGCTTCGCGAGTCACTTCGACGCTTCTCCCGAACTGGAATTTCATACGCTGGCTCGTAATCCTTCCCTTCAAACCGTGCTGGCCTCTCCGGGTTTTCGCGATACCTAGGCGCTTCGACGTATCGGAAGAAGGGAGAGGGCGACCGCTGACGAGCTGGCTCAGTAAAAACTCTTCTTTCCTCTCTCGGCTCATATCGCGCGTATGCTGTATCCGTCTGAATGATAGTTGGAGACAACGCTCGCCCATATGCTCTGGCTTCTTCTTCAAAATCTCGTTGGCGGCGTCTCCCTCTAGATGCTCGCTGCTCTTCCTCGACTACAACTTCAACTTGAGGTCTGAGCCTTACGTATGATCCTTTTCGACCTTTAATCGGAGGCGATTTCTCTTCTTCGTTGGAGCTTGAATCCTGTTTCTAAGAATGCGTCAGAACATTATCTAGCTAGGCCTGGAACATTGGGACTGTTGTTGAATTTCTGTCTAGGATGAGGACGGACGGCTCCTCACCTTTTGATTCTTCTTCTTCTTAGTTTTCCCCTTCTTACTTGCGGGTTTTTGGGGGCTTTTATCGGAACAGGTTGTCACACTGGCATCTCTTTGACACTTCCTGCAGAACGCGGGCGTTGGTTCGACTCCGGGAATTATCGGATTATCACGGTGGTATTGCCTAGACCGTAACCTGCCACACTGAGCGCAAATATGCTTGGTAATTGTAATTGTGGTTCTGAGAGTTACTGGCTGAGCTTTTGACTTCAGAGCGGGATCCGACGAATGCTTCTGCAAGTTGTAATGACCATCGATTTGTCTCAGAGTCTCGAGATCTTTCTGGGTAGGTCCTCCTGGATGGGGGCTTGGGTAGGTGAATTGCTGCTGAGCCTGAGCTTGTGGTTGGAGCATTGGAAGTACTCCGTAAAACGGGTAAGGTTGTTGATATTGTAGTGGATGCGCCATTGGCTGTGGCTGTATTACAGATTGCTGAGGTACGTATGGGATACCACCGATTATCAAAGGGGAGATTGTTGAAGGAGCAGCAGAGGCGGATCGTTTATGAGTTCGAGCGATTCTTGGGGGTCCGTAAGCTTCTCCCTTTCCGAAAGCGTCTCCTAGCAGATTGACTGCCGCTTTTGAACTGGATCTAGGTTTTTTGTCGCGCGCCATGACGAGCTTTCCATTGACTTTTGTGAGGTAGGGCTGACCGGCTGGGATCACTCTCACGCCCTTCTGGCTCTCCTTGCTCTTCGCGCTGCTTCCACTGTTGGAAGAGCTACTCGGAGGACGAATCTTGGGTGATCTGTAACTACATCAGGTTGTGTTTCGCAATGAAAGCGGGAGACCAAGCAAAAGCAAGAACACAACGGCTGAAAACTGGGGATATTGAATAATATTGATGCCAAGGAGTGCTTACAAGTTGAGCATTGCGCCAACTTGCCGGTGGCTTGCAAATAGTTGAAGAAATGAATTTCCCGTAAGGAGTGGGACAGGATGATACAAAGGGAGCGAAGGTGGCAAAAAGGAGCGAAGCAGAATTACAAGGACGGCTGTGAAATGAGTGACGGCTGCGTGGTTGCAGGACTGGACGTAAGAATTATAGAGGAGGCATTGTTGGAGATGAAGATGACCACCATTCCGAGGGAAGATCGAGATGAATGTTTCTTTGTGGAAGGTGCGAGATACTCCACTGTGAGCTAAGCAGACACCGCTCTCGAATTGGGAGGTTGGTGTTAACGCAGATCGTGGGCATTTGCAAATGAATTGGGACGAGAGGCAATTCCGCTTTTTGGTGCTAAAAATCACACCTTGCGGGGGAGACCGGCAGCAATTCACCAGGAGGACTTAGGTTTGATGGCATGACAGCTGTCAAAAGTTTGGCGCTTCTTCAGGCTGGCCATCCCCCATCACTAAAAATCAAAGCAAACGAGGATATATCATCCTGACTAAGGCAGAGGCATCATCTTCAAAGAAAAACTCCTCACGCCTTTGATGCCAAGGACTTTGATCATTCATGTTGTCCCTCATCAATTTATAGAGGGAACTGTTACAAAGGGGTACCACCGACAACTACCTACTGCAGACAAGAAGCAATGCTTCATAAAGTCGAGATTTTGGATCAACACAACACCTCATAGCCAACGCACCAGGTGTTTGGCAGCCATTTCTCGCTATCAAAAATACGCAAACAAACAGAGAGAAAAATTGCTACACATTTTTTTTTACCTAAATCGTCAAACAAACAATAAACACAACATAGTCACATCTGCTCACTAGAAAGCAGGGCCCACATATTTACGAGTACAATTCATCTAAACACAAAAGATCGCTGCATTTTTTGGCCTCGCCCAGCCAAACCAAGCCAGGAACGCACGAGAGAGATATGATACAAAACCAAGTTCCATCTACCGCCTTTTACTCCACCCTCAAAACTTTTGGTCCTCTCTTCTTGATCGTCTTCTTCTTCTTGTTGCCTCTATCAAATGATGCTGCGGATGCGAGATCTCTGCCCGCATTGTCAAGGTCCTTGACCTTGAAGATCCGGATGATCCAGTTCTCGCTAGTGAAGGCTTCCTCGACGGTGTTGAGAGTTGGCCCAACGTCGGGTAGCTTGACGCCGCGGACGCGGTCTTGACATTGTCCAGGGGGGAAGAGCGTGCAGTAGTTGTAGTATGACATCTTGTACCTATAAGAATGTTAGTTGGGATGACATATGCGGCAATGTGTCGTTGCTTACATCAAACTGTTCTTCATGGTCTCGGTGGCACCTTCATCCACTCTGTACTCTCCTCTGTCAGTGAAGAAGTCACGCTCCTTCACCTCATCAGGCCAAATACCCTCGGCAATACGGACCATCCACAGGAACTTGTTGATATCATCTCCGGAATAGCCCAGAAGACCCCCAAAGACAACAAGAACGTAGTCCACTTCATGCTGGCGCATGATTGGGTAGCTGACTTCTTCGCGAGAGCTCATCGCCTTTCCAACGGTGGCAATGTGGGTGTTGTTCCAGGTGTTGTTGTCAACAAGCGTTGGTCTATCAGCCATACCACCAATTTGATATCCGTAATCCCACCATGACATAATCTTGGCATCTTCTGCGGTATTCTGTCGAAGCCATTGGTATGCCTCTCGGTAGTCATCAATGATGTGTTGAGATCCGTCAGGCAATCTGCTTGCCAAGACAACGGATGGGGATGAGTAAGCATTCGAGGTGACCCAGGTGCAGTGAAGAACGAAAATCAAGAGGTATGCAGTCAGCGCGCTGACAACAGACATCTTGGAGAACGTGGAGTAGATGCCAACGAGTGGCTGTCTCATGGAACGGAGGCCGTCCAGCTTAGCCGCTTTCTTGCTTGGAGCTGGGGTACCGTTGGAGCCTGCCTCAGTAGCCGAGTCCGCAGGGTCCTCGGGAGACTCAAGGGAAAGGTAGGTGTCGAGTAAGCTTGACACTGCTAGAGCAGCTGCAACACAGACGATAGGGGTAAGAGTAAGCATAAGTCTGACCATGACACCGGAGAAGTAACTGGCGAGGATGGAATAAACAACCACAAAGACTTGCTCATCGGCAAGCTTCTGGAAGCAGAGGTACACTCCAGCCGGGAAGAGCCAGATGAGAAGGTTGAGATCGAAGAAATACGCAGGCCACGCTGTTGGCTGATGCTCAGACACGGAAGCAATAATGGGAATGTGGATCTTTGCATAGCCTGTGTCCCATAGAGAGTAGAATCGGCCGGTCCATGGAGCAATGACGCCAGATACGGTCAAAAGGACAAGACCTCCGAAAGAAATGCCAAAAACCAAGAGGACAAAACCTCGAAGCAAGGTTCCGAACTGCTTGCTTGGAACACCCGCGCGCACAAACTCAACGAAGCCAACCAATTGGAGGAGGCCAAAGACACCTGACATAATTAGCAATTGATACAGACACCAGGGTTAATAAACTTACCAAGTGCAGACATGTGCTCAGAACTGCGAATGGGCAAGAAACCGACGAATGGAATCTGCATACTCGCCAACGTCCCTAGGGCGTACCAGGTGCAGTAGCTGACATACAACCTTGGGCTGAAACGTCCCATACAGACCAGCACAAAAACGTGGAGAGGAATTAGGTTGGTAATGAAGACATATCCACCCCAAGCAGACACCATGTATCCGTAGAACAGAGCACACAGAGCTCCCCACATAGCAGATCCAAGCTTGACGGCCTTGATCCAGAGGTAGAAGGTAAAGACAAGAAGGAAAATGGCAATAGCCTCGTTATCGTAGCTGCCAGCAACTGATCGAGAGATATAACCCGGGGCGATTCCCATGAACGCAGCTGCGAGAAGGCCAGCTGAAGGAGATGTGGACATCTCGTTGGTGAAAAGGTAGGTTGCGAAAGCCGTCAGCCCAGAAAATCCAGGTGCGAGAAGCACGCAAATATTTCGAATATCAACTGGGATCGTGAGAGCTCGTAGGGCATGATAGATGGCACCACTGGTCACCATGAGACCTGGGTAGAGTGTTCCTCCAGTAACTCGACCAAGTGGATGCCATGTTCGGTCATCAAACCAGTCCCAGAAATCATAAAATCCATTTGAGACGAGGTATTTTGTTGCTCGGAAGTTGAACCAAGGATCGACTGTATTTCAGTTAGCTTTAGGAGCGTTTTCAAAGCTTCGGTAGTGGTGGATGGGGTGTGGGAGATTTCGAGGGGTAAGGTACTGACATTCGTGAATGATACTCTCGAATCCTGAATAGTTTCCAAGTTAGCAGGCATTTCAGATATTGGAATTCAACTGCAAAGTTTCCAAAGTGCCCCAAATGATGACAATCTGTCCAAGAATTGAGGGCGCAATGGAAGCTTTGCGTAGCTGGAGAACCGGCATACGTACGGATTACTGAGAAAAGACGACTGGCAATCGCTGCAGCCGCAATTAAAATAAGAATTGACAAACGAAGGATACCCCTTGTATTCCTCCCCGTGTTCCCCTTGAAAAAGGGCTCTGCTACTGTTTCCGCCATTGTCGTGGTTGAATCAAAAAAGTTGTTGCGAACGGCATCGATTGTGAGATGTGTTCGTTGCGTGAAGCTTGACGCGGCTCTTATCCATGTATCTACGCTAAACCGCTTTTGTGCCTCAATACTTTTTACAACTGTCCTATGTTAGAATTTTTAGTTCTTTCTTGGAGTTTTTTGACAATGTTACGTACTTAGAGTTCTGATTTAAACCATATCTCCAGAACCAGACATTGTCTTGGGGTAGCAGATATGACAGCATGTAGTGACACTGATGCCAAGCGCTAAAACAACTAAGTGATACCGAGCGGTGGAAAGTAAAGCGAGGTTTATTACTGATTCGGCGAGGGACACTTTAATAATGTATCGAAGGGAATTGTTAAAATGTCGGACTTAGATGCCTCTAGTTCCCTAAGAACATTTTAACTGAGTAAGTAACAGTTGAGCGGAGAGATCTTGTCACACATCATCATCATAGTCACATTATAGACCTTAAGACGTGTACCAATTGCACAATATAAAACGCTCCAACCGCTCAATTGAGTATCTCCCAGTCTTACTTTCACTATGAGTACAAAATGTACAAGAAGTATGCGTAACAATGTCTAAGGCTTTTGTTTCAACCGAAATGGCATCGCAGCAGGCCTAACCAGCAACCACAAATGGCCTACTTGACAATGCCGTCTATCTTTGCCCATCATTACATTCGTAGCTGAACCTTGCCTCCTTCCCCCGTCTACTTGCTCTCAGCTGTAAGATTGTTCAGCAACGCCTCTAGGTCGAATCTTGAATCGTTCGGGTCTGTTATGACTGTTTACATATGTTAGTGATAGTTATGCAAATGACTAGATATCCCATATATTGTAGACTGCATCTGCAGACATGAAACAATGCTTCTGGAGACGTGGGTTCCGCTTGGTTCCGCGTCAAGGAAAGGAATAATTGACCAAACGTACCACCTCCTTCCGACTTCTGGGAACTCGCTGGTTGGTTCTTCTTTGCAAATTCCGCCTTCGCCTGCTGGATCAATTGTTGCTTATGTTCGTATTCTCGGTTGACAGCAGCAGTTTTTGCGGATGCTGAAAGAGTTGCTTGGTGGTAGAATCCGTAGAAAATACCAGCGCCCAAAGCAGACCACCGGGCAATCTACAGACAGAAAAGTCAGCCTACAGTCCATATATTCGAATTGATGACAACTGGACAGCTCCCCAGGCAATGGAAGGGCTTGTGTTGCTTGCGCAAAAACTGAACGTACGTTTACCCCCGTCGAAGCCATGGGTGGGTCTAGTTGGGGACTCTGAGGAGACTTTGTGAAGAATTCGATGAGTAGCGATCTGTCGGAGGGATCAATTGACAGATTATCGCAGCCGTGAGGGTCGCAGGGTGTGGTTGTGGATAATGCGAAGCTCTTTCTTTATTTCCTAGGGAAATGGGAGTTTTCGGGTCGGTCATTTTGCGGAAACCCAAAATCCTCTACACGTGACACAGTACAGCTGCTGATTACCGAATCAGGACAGGACGCGGCTGCCAAACGACGCGCGAAACATCTATTACTTGTCAACTTTACCAGCTTCATTCCTCTTCTCTGGGTCGAAGTTCTCTGCACCATCCAAAACCTGTCCAAAACCTGTCCAAAACCTATCCAAAGCCTCAGAGTCCCACAGCCTACTTGTCGTCAACAAAAGGATCTACATAACCGTACCCAACGACATGGGCATGCGTCGCAACCATGATGCAACAACGAAGAGATGAGATCTTGGCCAAGAAGGCCAAGCTTGCTGAGCTCAAGAGACAACGGGAACTGCGCGCCAGAGATGTTTCGGGAAGCAGAATTGGCAGCGGGAGCTCTGGTGATGTAAAGACTCCCTCCCCCCTGAAGCGAATCTGGCCGAGGTATTCTAACAGAGCTTAGATCCTCTCCCCAACACCTTCAAAAATCTCTCGGGATACTGTAGATGCACTAGTTGCATCAGTTCTGGGCTCCGATAAAAGTAGACCTACCTCGACTGGTCCCATCGGATCCCCAGCTGGCAAAGGAAGTCGACCAAACAGTGTATTGAGTGCCGGACAGCTTAGCAACGAGAACTCGGAATATGCGGACACCTCAGCGGGACAGGCCCAAAGACCACAATCACTTTCGATAGCAGTACAAAGTCTCTCTACCGCCCCCCTATCTACAGTCTACGAATTCTCCCCGTCGCCAGTCAAGGAGGTTTTCTCCTATAGCAAAGGCGTGCAGACAACAGAAGAATGGGCGCAAACATCGACCCCCAAGGATTACTCGGAGGATGATGAGGCTGGAACGCCAGCTGCATCAACGCCTAGCAAGCGGTTGAGCAGGAAGGAGCGGGATAGAGAGGAAGAGCTACGAGAGAATATCAGAAAGGAGCTTGAGGAAGAACTAAAAGCTTCCCATGACATATTAGTCGATGGGCCTCTAAAATCACCCTCTGCGCCTGCGAAATTCAACTTCCCAGCGAGAACATTAACAACCGAAGAAATCAAAGCTGCTACGTCTTCAGACGAGTTTATGGACTTTGTGGAACGATCTAGCAAGATTATTGAAAGGGCTCTGGATCAAGAATACGATATTTTGGCAGATTATGCACTCAGCGGTGCTGCAGGAGTGGATGATGATGACGACGAGTACGGCAATACACGAGGGAAGGGTAGGCGGCGGGTTAGGGAGGTTGCACAATTCTACGATGAGAGATGGTCAAAGAAGCGGATGGTCAGCGATATAAATTTCTCCCCAAAGTTCCCCGAACTCGTACTAGCTTCATACACGAAAAATCCGTCGGCACCTCATGATCCTGATGGACTTGTTCAAGTATGGAATATGCATCTTCACGACAGACCAGAGTTCGTTTTTCATGCACAATCTGATGTATTGACAGCGAAGTTCTCGCCATTCCATCCAAATTTAATTATTGGAGGAGCCTACAGTGGCCAAGTTCTACTTTGGGACACTAGGGCCAAATCAGCACCTGTTCAAAAGACACCTCTTACTGGATCTGGGCATACCCATCCGGTTTATTCGGTTGATATTGTTGGCACCCAGAATGCTAACAATATCATCTCATGCTCAACAGATGGTGTTGTATGTGGTTGGACCGTGGATATGCTTGCTCAACCCCAAGAACTACTCGTCTTGACATCTCCTCCGCCGGCTAAAACAGAGGATGTCAGCCCTACATGCATGGCCTTCCCCCAAACCGACCCAACATATTTCCTAATCGGCTCGGAAGAGGGAACGATCTTCCCTTGTCATCGATACGACAGAGCCGGTGCAAAGGCTGGAGTTGACCAGAGAGTCAGCTACCGTGGCCACGCAGCACCTGTAATGTCCATGGATTTCCATCCAGCTCGCGGACCAGTCGATCTTGGAGACCTCGTCTTGAGCAGCTCTCTCGACTGGAGTGTAAAGCTGTGGAAGGTTCGTGCTCCAGCTGCAACATCTACCACCGGTATTACAGGAGAAGGTCACTCTGTTGCTCCAATACTTGACTTTACTCGAGAAGATGTGGTTTATGATGCAGCATGGTCACCGATCAAGCCTGGTGTATTCTCACTCGTGGATGGAGCTGGCAACCTGGAAGTCTGGGATATAACCGTCGACGTCGAAGTCCCGCTTGCCAAAGTCCAACCCAGTGGACGCAAAGGAGGCAGGAGTATAATGTCGAAGAGTCTCAACCGAGTCGCATGGGAAGAAACGGAAGGGAAGCGCGTTGCAACGGGCGGCATCGACGGCTCTGTCACCGTATTCGAAGTTGGACCCGATCTGGGTGGTAAGGATAGTGCCAGAAACGAGGAATGGACGAGTGTGAAGAAGTTGGTTGCAAGATTAGAGTCCCAGGCGCCACTTGTCAACGGTGCCATTAATGGCTTATAGTTGCGCAGAAGCTGGTTTGTTGCGAATTTTCTGAGTCATGTGCTACATATGGCGTTTGTTGCATATACCCACCCTAGTCATGAAGCTCAAATTGATCATTTAATGAGGCCTGGTGCTATCGTGGTGTTGGGGTTGAATTCAAAGCTGTTAGTTTTCACCATCTGCTATCTAGTTGGCTCTTCGCATCTCAATCCTCTATCGAGCTCCCTACAAGCATACCGGGTTCATATCCTATTCCTCCTTCTGTCAATGGTCCCATCGGTCTCCATCCTCAGCCCCCTTTAGGCCTGCTACTCATTATCGCTCTACTACCGACCTTTAATAATACCCTTAAGTATCCTCCGAGTATTATCGAAGCTACTAGTGCCATGCTTCTTCATAGAACTCTGCATCTGGACTACCTACCTATGCAGCAAAACGGTCGCTAGAAACAGCAGTGCGTCTAATCCATCGCCTGCATAATCAGAGCTGCACGAAATTCTGTACAGGCCTTCCATCGCCTGCCTCCAAATCCTACGGTCTTCGCCTATAAATCTACATACGAGTACACATAGCATTCATCAAAACCTCTACATGCAGCGCTCCAACACTGACATCAGAATATCACATCGTACTTGTACAAGCACGAGTACGAGTACCCCTTTTCCAACCTGAACGGGATCCGACCGGTATGCCCGAACCGAATCACTCCAGTCATCCTTCGCTCTGCTGACGCTGACAGGACAGGACAGGGACGGACGGGCATAAGCGAGATTCTGGGGACAGTAGTAGCGACGACATCACAATCCTCCAGCATGCGTGCCAAAACAGGCAACTCGACAATATAAATGTGCCCCCTATCCGCGCTGATACCCACACGTTGGCTTACATACATACGTACAATTCCCTACCTGACCATCCCATCCCATGGCCCTCGCCTTAACCCTAATCATCCTTCTGCCTTCCGAACTCCAGAGCAGTGCAGTGTCCACACCCCCTTCGGATAATATCTGACGCCACACCTGCACCTGCACACCTGTGACACTCCACTTCCCTTCCCCCCTCGCTTCCGCGTGCTCGCAGCGTGCGATTCGTTGCAGGGATACCTAAATAGGAAGACGATATCCGATGCACGAGGTTATGCTAGGTCAAATGGAATTACCTAGGTTAGGTTAGGTTGGGGAAGGAGTTAGTATCTGTAAGGAGTAGAGACATGGTTTTATTCGGGCCTACTACTTACTCCATTTGGGGTTTGCGCCTATTAACTGGGTGCAGTACTGCACTGCGTAGGTAAATTTACGCGTACGGAGTGTTATTATTGTAAATTATCACACTTGCTTTCGGGGTTGCATGTCATACTGTACGGAGTATGCATTGGGGTGGGTATAGTATAAGGCAAGTGAGGGTTCCTGCGTCATGTATGAAGTAAGTAGGTATCGTATCCGTGTTACTGTACGGCGTACTGTATGCAATTTATGTATCTGGGGAAGGCAGGAGCCGGTACCTACCCTACGTAAGGTGGCGGGTTCGGACTGGGGTTGTTGGAAGATGTGTGATGCGATGCGATGGATGGGTAAGTACCGGTTGGTTTGGGATTGCTGCTTTTACTGTTGGTGGATGTGGGGGTTGAATGCTGTACTGCACTGCGTAGAGTAGAGATGTACTTGTACGGAGTATTATTTTGGTTCGTATACTTATGCTTTGTTACGCTTACTGTAATATACATGAAGCGAGCCCCTGAGCGCGGTCGAACAAATGGGATGGATGTTGAGCTTCCATTTGTTGATGCGATTTTTAGCTATTTTCATAAATCATCATTCATTCTATTCTCTATTCTATCCAAAGGTTTCTCCTCCAATGCCATCTATCTACTACTATCTATCTACTGCTTTGCCACCTTTGCAGCCTCGAACTCTTTGCTAAAGGGATAAGTTGTGTATCCCTCTTCCGCCTTTGGAATATAGAACTTGCTTCTATCATACGGCTCAAGCGGAATGCCTTCCTTGATTCTGAACACCAAATCCGGATTCGAGATGAAGTATCGCCCAAAGACAATTGCAATATCCTTATCCTTGTACACCGAATCGGCAGCTGCCTTGGCGGTATCAGGTTTGAAGCCTCCAGCAAGCAGCACGGGGCTTGTCTTCCCCCAAAGGTCGACCAAGAAGTCGAGTGACTCTTCAGTAGGACTTTCAACATCGCTTCCTGCAGATACCCTCGATTCCACAACGTGGAGATACGCCAACCTCAACTTCTTGAGCTCTTCGGCAAAGTATGTGAACTGTGGGACGGGATCCGCCATCTTCATGTCCTGGAATACCGAGTAGGGACTCAGTCTGATACCAGTCTTGTCGGCACCCACGGCATTGACCACAGCCTTGGTAACCTCGATGCCAAACCTGGCCCTATTCTCCACGCTTCCACCCCACTTATCCGTCCTCTTGTTAGAAACATCTTGCGTAAACTGATCAATCAAGTACCCATTAGCCCCATGGACTTCCACGCCATCGAAACCAGCCGCAATAGCATTCTTCGCAGCCTGAGCGTAGAGTCCAATATACTCATGGATCTCAGCTTCCGTCAAAGGCGTAGGTACAGCCTGTCCAGCAATCGGGACATCGCTCGAACTCTTCACCTGAGCATCGGGACCCAGTTCTGCCTTCAACACTTCGGGGCTGGCGGCTCGTCCCAGTGCCCACAGTTGCAGGAATATAAAAGAGCCCTTCTCGTGCACGGCATCCGTCACGTGTTTCCAGGACTTGATCTGCTCTTCGTTCCAGATCCCGGGGACGTTTGGAATGCCGCCTGCTTGGGGGGCAATGAAGCTTGCTTCGGTGATGAGAAGGGTGCCTGGGACGGAACCGCGCTGCGCATAGTAGTTGGCGGCGAATGGGAAATGGACGTGATTGTCATCGGCACGAACACGCGTGAGTGGCGCTAGGACAATGCGGTTTTGAAGTTGGACATTGCCGATCTTGAGGGGTTTGAAGAGGCTGGATTCCGACATCTTGCTGATAGTGGGATATATTATTCGGAAAATTCGGGAGGCACGTGTTGAGAGGGTAAGTTTGACGGGCAAGAATGGGAAATGGCACCTACCTACCTTTATACTCGGTATTCTGTGAGTGCATTGACCGGCCATCCGGCCATAGATATTCTAGATGCTGCAATGCAAATCTTGGTTGGTAATATCACCATCACTCACTCCACCGGCCACCGGCGCCTTATTGGTGCTTGGTAATCAAAGTGGACTTGATCGCAAAATCTTCAACCCATCGAGTCAGTACACTACTACACCGTGGTGAACACTAGGCCGAGGTTTCACTTGGCCGAGGAACTAAAAGTCATATAGATTAGATCGACACAATTGCCAACAACACACCAACAACACACCCACAAGAAATTATCGAGGAATTTTCTGCTTTCTCACCGTGGACGCTGGGTTCGGCAATACAAGACCTTCTCCCCCTATTTACTGTATTCCAATACGCCAGGTTGTTTAATCACAATCCCAGTCAGGTTCATGCGAGTAAAACGATAGCAATCAGTGTCTTCCGAATTTCAGCCCCAGGAAGTAGAGCTTCAAGGACATCTCCAAGATGGACAATGGAGGTGCTGCCCCCAAACGATGATGCTTTTGTCCAGCGTTCTGGAGATAGGACATGGTGTCGGGATTGGATACTCGTGCGGATTCCCCCTGGATCTCTTGCATACCAGGCGGTATTCGACATGCGTGCAACCTATGAACGCCCATGCATGCAAAGCTTGACACGTCTTTCGTAGATCCAAGATGTTAACAATCATCCGATGTTCAAGTGCCGTCTCTGGTTTCGCATACGGCGAGTGGAGTCTCGAGCAGCAGGAACTTTCTTCACCCTCGTGGACCATTTTCGGAATACCGGTATCATGTAGGACCTCTCCTATAAAGACAGGCACATCCACAAGTAATAGTCGGTTGATTCGTGGACTATACGTTGCTAGATGTTGAGAGCCAATGCAATGTTGAAAACGAGATAGGGTCGGCTGATAAATAGTGAAAGAAACTGAAAGTCTTATTTTCTACACAAGTGAGAAGTAATGTTGAGAGCTAGAGAAGTCTGTTCTCATGTTCTGTTTATTGCGTTGCAAGGTTAGACGCTGATGACGGTGAAACGCTTCGGCAAATATTCCCACGGAGCGGAGGTACAGGGTTAATACATTAGTTAGCGCTTCCCTATTACGACTTTGGTATTTTTATACTCCAGAGTATATCTGGTACTTTTACTCAACGGTTTTTTTTAAGTCTAAACTATACCATTACGAATCTACCACTTAGCGTCGATGAACAGAATCCTGTACCTCCGTACCTCCGTAAGTCTACGGAGTAACTGGTTGTCCTATTATAGACCCTCAAACCCACTAATCTAAATGTGAGACTTCTGAGTTGGGGCTTTTACTGGGTCTTTACCCTGTAATCGTCGAACTTGAGTTCTTTAGTGGTGCGGCATATACATCTGTGGAGTAAAACAGTAGTTCAGTCAGACGAAAAAAGTAAAAAACAACGAGTACTCCGTAGAAGGAGCAGCATGAAGATCGTTCTATGCATATACGAGACAACACGTAATTTAATAAAAAGAAACGTCCGTACTTCGTGCGGCGTAAAAACAATTGGATTTCCTCTTAGGGCTTAAATAATGCGCTTTGAATAGTGCACAACCTATTTGGCCAATCAAGTGGCTAGGAATAGTACTTATTCCAGTAGATCACATGGGGCTCACTATAAATCCTTAACCATAGAAAAGTGGGACTGGAATTACTTCGTACTTCCCAGCCTCACGGAGTACCCCATCAGAGAGTTTACGACACTGGTGACATGCTCAAGGTCTCAAGTCCTCGAATCTAGCATTCTTATTTATATCGCTCACCAACCACACTCCTTTGGCGTCTCTTTACAACTCTCTTTCTGCGACAACATACCCCTGAACAGCCGCAACACCAACTCACCAACTCGCACAATAGCGTCACGTGATCCTGATCATTCCTCTATAATATCATGACATGGCCAAGCATCCTCTAACAGAACAATGCTCTCCTGTCTTCGCCGCTACTCGAGGCGTCCCTCCCGTCTCCGCCTGGCCGTCCTCACCCTCGTATTCCTGAACTACCTGTTCCTGGACTACCTGCTAAGCACCAGCGGGGCCCCCGGCCCCCAGCGGACATCAGAACTCTCAGCCCCCCTAGCCCGCGAGCAGATATTCATCGTCTCCATCCAGCGGAACTCGGAGTACATGCTGCGGCTCTACTGGAGCGCGGCGCTGCTCTCGCTCGTCTCGTTCCTGGGGCCGCAGAACGTCTTCGTGTCGATTTCCGAGTCGGGCAGTCTGGATGACACCAAGGGGGCTTTGAGGGATTTGGAAGAGGCGCTTAATGGGCTGGGGGTGGAGAATAGGATTGTGTTGGGGGAGAGTATGGATGAGCAGATAGAGGCGTCGAAGCATGTTCCGGGGGATAGGGAGGGGTGGGTGTATACGGGGCGAGAGGGCTTTGGTGATGGGGGGTGGGAGAAGAGACGGATTCCGCATCTGGCCAAGTCGAGGAACCATGCCATGGAGCCTCTTTTGCTGCTTGAGAGAAGGTTTGATAAGGTGCTTTGGGTTAATGATGTTGTGTTTACGGTATGTCACGTGGTGTTGTATGGGAGAGGAGAGAGTGATAATGTGGTGCTGGTACTGACTGCAAGTAGAATGAAGATGTCGCGACCTTGCTCTCGACGAGGGAGGGGGATTACGCTGCTGTCTGCGCGATGGATTTCTCTAGTAATGCCGCTGCATAGTAAGTCTCCATATCTTTCAATCCATTACCTTAGCACAACATTGCTAACAACTTATCAGCTACGACACATTTGCCTTGCGCGACTCATCTGGTCTCAAAACAGGCTCAATCTACTACCCCTACTTCCTCTCCCGCCCCTCTCTCCAATCCCTCCTCGCACTCCAACCCATCCCCCTGCAGTCCTGCTGGAACGGACTCGTCTCCTTCGCCGCCGCGCCCTTCTACTCCGACCCGCAACTGAAGTTCCGCGGCATCTCAGACTCCCTTGCAACCGAGCACCTGGAAGGCTCCGAATGCTGCCTCATCCACGCCGATAACCACAGGCTGCGGGCCCAGAAAGGCGTGTGGATGAATCCTAATGTGCGCGTTACGTACAACGCGTCGACGTACGTGAGGGTTAACCCGCAGGGACCGCTGCCGGAGAGTATCAGCGGGGACGAGAAGATGCAGGGTGTGATGGAGGAGGTGAGAGGGGATCGGTGGCCGAGAAAGTGGGAGCGTTGGACAGGGATGTGGGAGAATAGGAGGGCGAGGTGGTTTGGGTTTGGCAGGGCTAGGTTCTGGAGCGAAAATAAGATGGTTGGAACGAGGGTGAAGAAGTGGGCGAGTCAGGGTAGGGAGAAGGGAGAGGAGAGAGAGGAGAGTGGGCTGGAGTGTTTGGTTAATGAGATGCAGATCATGCTAGAACTTGGGTGGCAGCATGTCTGAAGCATTTCCCTTGTACAAGTACAACAAGGCTAGAACGTCATTTCGAGGAATGTAAAGTATCTGGACATGGTAGTGGATATAAATCCGTGCTTTAGATGGAGTAAGGGGTCAAGGATCATCTCCGCGGCGTAGAAATATTCATAGAACAATAATGGATTAGAGAATCCAGTCCTTTAGAGTACACAAATCCAACCAGCTGAAACAATGAACGAGCTGCCACTTCCATCATTGTTACAGCGTACCTTCTCATAAATGCGTGCTGAAGTGATAGAAAACACGGTCTGAGTGACAGCATCTGGAAGCTTACAAAAGCATCCCATTTCCATCCCCATTTGCCAAAAAATCCATCTCATGACAATCCCCGCTCCACAACCAAACACAGATACAACCCCTAGACACCATGCACCCGATCTCCACCCGCGTCCCCATCCATCCCATCTCTCCATCACCATCACACGAAGCCGCAGACCCAGAACCAGGCCCAGACCTACTCCACCGATCGCCAAGCAGGAAGCGGCAGGCATCGCCATCCATCCATCCATATCATTCTAGAAGCCGGCTTCCAGCATCCGGGTAACAGGGTCTCCCCACCCGTTCGTTCCTCCCAGCACCACCAGCGCAGCATCTGGTGTTCAGTCAATAGCACCGTGCTACAATGCGATATTGGTCTGCAGCAAGCCGTTTTCGGGACGATGGAGGTACACCAAAGAAAGATTCGAAAATTTCCCACGGGCCATGGCTAAGCAGCGGTGAGATCTAACTCTGACAGAAGGGTTTCCGTTTGTTTGCGCATCTCAGATACCCTTGAGCAGTGTGCGCTTGCTCTCGAGCTTGTTGTTCCTGGTCTGGGTCCTCAACTCTGATATGCGTTATAGGGGCAGTTTACTGACTCATTTCTCCTGACTGAGGTGTTGGTTTGGGTCGGGTCACCCGGATCGGATATGCGAGGCGTGGAAACGTACATGATCTTGTGTCGCCCACCTACCTGCGCTGCGTTCTACAGCACGCAACTGTGCCTGGATGGACCGTGTGCGTGTGGCAACCTTGCCAATGCCAATAGACCGGTGGTGTGATGTTATACCTGAGGTATGTACAGTAAGTAGCGCAGCTAACAGACTCGGGTGTGCCCTGAGGTCGGAATGAACTGCCGGCCCGTTTGGAATGCAGATCACTGTACAAGTATGCCGGTGCCATCATCGCCACGTCGAATCATGTCGGGCGGGGATTTCATACATGGAGCAACCTGGGGAAAAGTATGGTGGAATGAATCTTGGGCTCTGAAATATGCGGCCCCCGAGCTGGAACCGAGTCGATTGGACCAGCTTATTTTGAAGTTGTTGAAGAACTTGGCATCCAGTGGCAAGCTTTTTACTACGTGCAGATCTCTTCACCGTACTTGTAGTGTAGCAGTAGTGTGTAGGAAATAGGCTACTTGGATAAAGGTTGCTAAAGTCTAAAATCCCTAGGACGTCAACTGTCATTAGCCTTTGGATTCGACAATTAAGGAGATACTACTTGTACTCGGAGTATATCGCGATGAAAAGAGCCGAGTTTATTAGGTATTTGGGGGTATGCAGGTAGATGACATGCATTAGTGCGGCGTCCCTATATCCTGGTAAATGTATGGCTAAAGCGTGCTCATGTGTTTGATAATGTCATCTTTATTATGAAACCCTTAAGCTGACCGATTGCGCGACGAGTAAGCACTTGAATACTTCGTAGCGAATGTGTACTCTGCGTTCAGCAGATAAAAGTCCTGAGCTCTGCTATTGCACGTCGGACCGGATTTCTGGAACTGAACTGTCTGGACGAGGTGGTCATTTAACGGATATGCTGTACTCAGCAGCAAGCAGGTATCCAGCCAGATCCCTATCTTGCATGGAGGGTGTACAACTCCGCGGATTCGGGTTTGTACAGTGTACGGTACACCCAAACAGTTTGTAGGAATATACGGAGTACTTGATAACAACTTTGATACCCAAGGACATTTAGATCTGGATTTCCTCTGGCCCACTTGCTACTGTTCTTCAGACAAAGCGGGGTAGGGAGATCGCAACTATTGTGTAAAAAGTAAAACGACTATGGCTGGATTGGAAAAGGAGAAAGATAGGGTGACATTGTAATGGCGCAACTAGGACGGTAGCACAGATTATGTACCATGCCGGGATGGCTTCGCGCCACGAGCCTGACGAAATAGACCAGAGGCAGCGCCATGGATACTACGCACTGAAGGTATTCTGAGAAGAGCAAGCCCTCTTTCGGGAATAGGCTCAGCGTTCGGAATAAGATACGCATCTGTACGGCTCCGATGCATACTATGCCTTGAATATACATCGGATGCAATCCACACATACGGAGGTAAGCATTTAACCACCCACTCAGGAAGATGCATCAGGGTATGCGGGTGCCAGAGAGTCGGTATCCAATAGCCGCTCGCAAAAGGAGAGATCTCGGGCTGTGCCACGATAATTGTTGTCGTCTCAGGCATCAATCTCCAGGGACAGTTAACCAATGCCGTGAGTCGATTCTCAAACGGACATCACTGGCTAAAGATGCGATTCGATGGCTGAGCATCACCAGCCTCACACCGGTAGGGGGAGGGCGAGCCAGTAAGAAGGTACCGCACTGTAAGGGACCTGGTGTCCCGCGTTTGATGTCCCGATTTACAGGTCTGAGATCATTGAGATGCCCGAGCAAGAGGAAGCCGGAGCCCGGACAGCCTCCCGGGAGCTTCTGGAAGTAGAAGGGGAGGAAACTTTGTGTTGCATCGGATGTTTCTCTGTTCTGGAATCTCTCACAGAGCAGAGTCAGAACAGCCGTCAAGTAAGTCAAACGCTTCAACATCCATTTGAACGTGCCTGAGGGGTTAAGCACGTTTTCAGGCCCGCTAGGAGTGTACTTTGTAGATCCCGAGTTTACCACGTTCATGCCCCATGGTTGAATGATTATGTCGCGTGAAAACGGAAGAGTGTGATGGTGAGATGGGGAGATATACTTCTGTCGCCTTTTCCCATCATCAGGTTCATATATTTGAGGGATCAGATTGCAGACTGCGGAACTGCCAGATTGACAAACAATGCCAGAAGGAAGACTTCAAAAGAGAGACCCTAATACGGACGGAGTATGCGTCTAATTTCCAGGCGCTTGCGGAGAGTCAAGCGCGAGGAAATGGCACGCGAGTGGAGTGATTGATGCTGTACTAGACTAGGTCCAGAGTGGTAGTCACAATTGTCTCGTCCTTATTTCGGTGATTTGCGGTGCCAGTAGTACCACCAAACAAAGAACTTAAGCCCGAATCGGGGCTTGGGAGTTTATCGATATGAATCCTCCTTCCATTCAAGGCCTGGCTAGCCTTGCGACATGCAACATTGGCGTTTTTCAATCAATGTGATACTCTAGTCAAAAAGCTACGGAGTATTTACCCTAATACTGTAAATGACGAGGATCCCGCCCCCCCGATGCAGGAGCTGGGGAACCTTCATTACCGGGATTAAAAGGGGCTTTATTACCAAATGGCCCCCAAAAATGATACTGTACTGTGGTCTTGGAAACATACGAGATAACAGATGATTGAGTAACTCGAGCTCGAGGTAAGCTTAATGTGCCCACATTTAAAATGTTCATGTTAATCCACGCTGCATGAAACACCAGCTTCTACTCCCAGAGACGCCAAAGAAAAGTTACGAGGAACTTCTCCAATAAAGTGGTTAGACAAGCACGAGCATTTAACATCCCGATACCTCGCTGGAGTCTGGACTCAATTGGGCACGTAGGACGGGAAAGTCTAGTGAAGCGCCAGTTCTGTCAAGGTTCAAGATATACGGTACAATACCTCCGTGGATACAACGACTATTCAGTGAAAGGCGTGTTGAAGTTGCAAGCACCACACAAACTGCCGTATGGGGTAATGGATTCAATGTCTGTCCGACAGTCAACCTCTGCTCTGCCGTGTATTATTCCTTAAGCACAAAAACCTCATCAGTATCACAGATATCTTAAAGTGTTTCACTTCCCCAAGCTGTAAGTTTTACACCCACCTTTACTCCATACTTTCTATCATGCGACCACTCAGTTCCCGCAGATCCTTTCTATCTGAGGCGCTTTACCAGCTTCCTAACATACGCCTATCAAGAAAGAACGATTGCATACATTTTGGTTACACAGTCATATTAGGCGTTCAAATGCCTTACCCATATGCCGCTTTAATCTATGATGCACCAGATGTACTGAGTAAGGCCGAACTCGAAAGAACGAATCTGATAGATGGCCTCCTGCAACGGCGTGGTCCCCAATGCCAGCTGGAACTTGCCGGCGAATGCCACATTATTTGCGTTGGCAAGACATGCAGAGGACTCGAGTTACCCGAGATATGAGACTTCTGCCATGATCCACAGTAATGACATTAGACGATTTTGAAGGCCAGGACGGCTACTTGAGTTGAAGTACAAGATTCTGTATGTACACGAGATACATTACAGTGTGCATGCCGGTAGACGCGCAGACTTCCCGAGTTGCACAACTACCAAGTGATCTGGAAAGGATCGTGGGAATAATCCAACGGTACGGAGTACGGAGGATTCTGACGCTAGAATATCGACTACTTCCTGCAAAGCGGGAGATCTATATTATTACGTGCTGCATTGCATGCAAGGCCGTACTTGTATGTACATACTGCAGGTTTGTATTTCTACTCCGTACAGCATGCTCTTCTCTTTTTCCGTTTCAGGTGCCAAACTAGTAGGAGAATGGGCTTGGGCTACCTGCATGAGACCCTCCCGTAGAACGCGGGGGAGAGCCTGATGAGTACTTGTAGAAGTACCTACCTAGCTACGTAAAGTGCTAGAGCGCCGTACACCATAACAAGTAAGAAACGTTCAAAGAAACGTAACATTTAGCTAGTACAAGTACCCGTACTAGCATCTTGAGCTTGTTCAACTCGTGGCAATGAGACCTTTCTCCCGTCCAAGATCGATGGATTAGTTGCCGGATCAAGCCCCAGGTGCCGTTGGACATGCACAAGCACGTACCGATAGTTCTCTACGAGCCTGCGGATCTATCATGGGCATGGGCATGGGCATCGCCATATAACACTTACTGTACTGAAGTACTTCGTATGTGATGGATCTTTCCACGGCCATGTCCCTCGGACATCTCTTTCGGACATCTGAGTTTTAAAGTGAGCAAGGCCTGGTAGCCCACTGGGGTTAGGGCCGATGTAAGTCAGATGGTGTGTGGACAAACCCCGTCAGCCACAGCCACAAGACTGGTCTTTCTGCCGTCTGCTCAAGGCTCCACTGCTGGCCCCGGGGTTTCCTACTGTAAAAGTACGAAGTACCTGGTGCACTCCGTAAAATACTGTATTTCGTACCAGTGATATCCCTACTTTACTCCGTAACTGTACCAGTCCTGTACCCTACCCTACCCTACCCTAACCTACCCGCACACGCATCCCCAACGCCATCCCTGATTCCTGGACCCTGTCCTTGTCCTTGTCCTTGTCCTGTCCTGGACCTTGTACCCTTGTTCTGTGTGACCCCCCCCCGTGGAGTCGTGGACGCAATCCTGGATCCCATCCATCTGCTCACTCGCATCCCACAAAACGCATATCCACACATGCTGCAGGCATTATTATTTAGGGGTAAATAGCAGTGTATTCCCTCCCCTTGCCCTCTCTGGGACTCGCCTCTCTCCGTCCAGTATTGCCTGTCTCCCGCAACCTTGTCCTGACTACTCCGTACTGTACCGTACCGTACTTTGATTATTTTACCTGGCTGGCTGGCTGCTGGCTCTGTGTGCTCACTGCTCATCCACATCGATATCCACCTGGGCACATCCGCCCTCGGTCTCTTTCCCTCCTCCTCCTCCTCCTTCCCTCCCCTCCCCTCCCCCCCCCAGTCAGCACACGCTACCGTCCCTACTTTAATACCTTCCGGTCCTCTCAGCGCACTGCATACAGACCACGGTACACATCCACATAACATCCATTTTCTCCCTTCTTGTATTCAGCGCCCACGCTGCTTATGTTTGACTCGGACGACGCCCTGCAACAATCATAATTTCTAGAAGCTTTATATACCGCTGGCACGCTTCCACGCTCGCTCTTCTTACTGAAATTCGGTGCAGGCGATCACCCACCCACTCAAGCCTAACGCCTATTCGACCCCGGTTCCTTTTTAGCACCACAAACTTCAACCACCACCTTGCTCGAGGCATCATCGACGATTTCTCCCCACCAGCAACCCTCTTCAGCCTTCGAGATACGCCGCGACCAAATCTTTCGTTCATGCAGATATACTTTTCAACTTCAATTGTCTCTTTTCTTCCCCCAATAAATAACTTGGCTGTGCGACGGTCTTTTGATTGCCGCTCTGGGTACCGTTCCTTCGACGGCCTTTCCGAAATCCTGCGCTGAGCGTCAACCTCACCGACACTGGCATTAACTATGGACCAGACTGCACCTGGTCATCAGTTGCAACAGCATCCTAAGCCGCCTACGACTATCTCTTCGATGTTGAACGAGCCGACTGTGGTTAGGGAAGTAAGTAGCGCAGACTCGGCATATGCATCGCAAAATAACTCCAAACGTAAGATATTCTTGCATTCCCCTTGCAACTTTCTACCTTGAGATGTTCACTCACTAATATCCAGTAGATTCAAGCCTCTCGAATCCAATCTCCCATTGTGAGAAGACGCCTTCCCCCGTAGTCCACCACATGTCGACCCACGCTCTGAACTCGCCCGTGGGCGCGATGAGCGTTGCTTCCATTGTGTCGCCTACCGTGCCAGAAGGCCATGATCAGCCCCCAAACAATCGATTGAGCGTACAGACCATCGACTCGGCTTTACACAACGGCAGCATCTCGATCAATGGAGATTCCCGCCGCGAATCTGTCGACAGTCGTCTGGGGGCAAATTTTGGCGATATGCGCCTCGGTGCATCCCCTTATACTTCTAATAACCAGAGCACGACGTCTCTGCAGAGCTCGCTGGCTCAGCAAAGAAACCCTGGCGCAACAGAAAGACCGGTACCTGGCTTCCGCTATTCGGATGGGTTCTCTCCTCGGTCGTCGCGTTTCTCAGAGAGAAGTGACCCACTATCACCAACCAAGGGAATTTTGACTTCAAAAACGGCACCCCCGATCCATGGGCCCACGGCTAGAGAAATTGCTGAAGCACCAAACGCAATCCCTGGTCAAGCATGGGCGCTGGATTACAATACTGGGCCCGAGGAAAATCAAGAACCAAGCAGGCAGGGAACATCGTTTTTCAACGACGATTCCCGACGTAACTCCTTTGCGGATTCTATCGCAAGTAGTGCGTACACGACGGAGTCGCGTCTACCACAAGGACAGAGACGTTTTGACGAACAGGGAGAGGCTTTGAATCGACTTTCTCGAGCGTCTTCAGAACTCCAGGTCTCTACTCACCACCACAGTCTGCAACACAGACATGTTTCTGAACTATCTGGGGATGCTGGTACATCACCAGGTGGTAGCCAACCGTACTCCCGTACCCCTGAGCTAAGGGTTTCCCATAAGCTTGCTGAGCGTAAACGTCGGACGGAGATGAAAGATCTTTTTGATCAACTTCGAGACCTCATGCCACAAGAGCGAGGCTCAAAAGCCTCCAAATGGGAAATCTTGACCAAGGGTAAGCAATTGAACGTAGCACTTGAGGCAAGCCATATACTGATTGACTCTAGCTATATCAGAGTATGGCCGTGCCATGAACGATATCACACGCTTGTCTTCGCGAGTGCGGTCGTTAGAGGCCGAACTTGAGACCTCACGCCGCGAATCTGCGGCCTTGCGATTAGAGAACAGTCAGCTACGCCAAGAGCTCGCTGCCTTCGCTGGTCCTCATCGGCCTACGCACTCGTCACACTCTGCCCAGCCTCCCATGTCCTCGGAGTACCCATCTATGAGGGCTAATGTTTATGGCTCAAACGCAATGGACCAAAACCCTCGCCATGAAAACTACGTGATCAGATCGGCTGAACAACTACCACCGATTCGTAACGCTATCAACGGCCATCCGCAAGGCCCAGAAGCAATGAGTGGCGTTCAATATCAAACCGGCTTCCGCGCTGGTCCCGAGCACTTTTAAGAACATGATATTCCTCGAATTGCTTGAGCAGCTTATATTTTTGGATTCGAACTGGACCATGCCAATTTCTGATATATCTGTCAGTGACGATCATATCACCTTTCCAACCCGGGCTGAAACGCATGCTTGGATCAGCAATTCACCTTGCCCAGCCTCGGCATCACGTCTTATATTCACGGGCAGCTACGACACCAGCGGCTCTCGTTGGCAGTTTCGAGGACTTTTCCCTTGATGATTTCAATCAATACGCTTATATTCAACCTTTCTTTTGCATAATTCAGATGAAATTATTATATCACAAGCCGGGTGGCTTAAAGTGTGTTACTAGGACCTGTCACTATTTTTCATTTGTGTCATTGTATCAACTACACGGTTGGCGGGATCGTTCATGCGATAATACCCTCTATCGAACTGGTGGCCGTCACGTCCATTTCTTTTGGAAAACTTTAAAAACCACAAGGCGTTTTGGGGGAGAGGGACATTTTGCATTTAATTGGGGATGTCAGCTACGATACAGGGCGTTGATGGAATACATGCCTCTCAGAGGCCGCTACAAAAGCTTGAAAGGGGATGGTTTACTTGGCGTTTGATATACCCGCACCAGCCTTATCTGGCTTCTCATGCCCCTCGCTGCAGCTTCCGGTGTTGTATTGGAGGTTTGGTTTGAGGATGGTGGGAATTGTGCACAAACATAAATTACGACTTGGTTCTGGCATGCCGCGCGGCTTAGATCCCCAAACTAGAATAAGCAATGGTCGGAGAGAGTTAATCAATAAAAAAGCTTTCACAGTCTGCAAGATAATAGTTTTGACTCTTGAAACCTCGGCGAACTAGATATCAATGAAAGCTTCAAGGCTTTTGACCTAAGATTTTTGAAGCAATAAGTCAGGCAAAAAGCAGAGCTTTATTCGTAAAAGCGAGAGAAATGTTGAGGCCTAGCTTGATCCGAACTGACAAATATCTATGACAAATTCAACATTATAAAAATCATCACGTCTCATGTCTTTTTGAGTGCGAGTAACAGAAGTGTTGTCGAACTCAGGAGAACAAATCACCAGGATATGTTTACTAAAACAGACTAGTGCTGGTATTAGCGCCGCGCTAGTTGCTTCATGCAAAAAGTCGTGCAAGAAATTATTTGGAGAAATCATCACCTCTACACAAGACATCAAGAAGACTTTCCTTGTCCAGACCTCTACCTACACAATTCCTTAATCATGTAAGAAGCATTCATTAGTATACGATCTAAAGAACTAACAAATACTCAAGGCATCTCATCCGCCGTACCGCTTTCCGCGCTGCTTCCTCGACACCCACCTCCTGGATCGCTCAATCGCGTTCCATCAACACCTGCTCTCCCTTCCTCCTCAGATCAAAGGTACAAGCTACTGGTATCTCCCCATCAGTATTCAGACGTTTTGCAAGCGATGATACCAGCTCTCCTTCATCCGCTGATGGCGAGTCTTCCTCCGTCGGCTCAGCCGTAGACTCTGCTACCGAGACTGCATCGACGTATGCCAGTGAGGCTGCCGAGAGCGTGACAGAGAGTGCCCAGGAGGCTAAGGACACCTTTGTCGATACTGCAGCTGGCACTGCCGCTGCCGCAGGCATTGCCTATCAGCCAAGAGAAGAGAGGAGAGAATCGAGACCGTCTCGCGATCGCGATGGCGGCTCTCGTGGCGGCTATGGTGGCGACCGCAACGGAGGTGGTCGATCATTTGATAGAAGAGATGACCGTAATGGGGGTGGTCGATCGTTTGACAGAGGAGATAGAGGAGGTGATCGTCGCGGACCTCCTCGTGAGGCCCCGGTGGTGACCCCTACTACCTCTGTCTACGTTGGAAATTTGCTTTTCGACGTCACCGCCAGTGACCTGGAGCGAGAATTCGGTCAATTTGGAGAGATCAAGTCCGCAGTCATTGCAAGTGACCCTAGAGGCATGAGCAAAGGGTAAGATTCCACTCGTATTTCACTCGACATAGTAGCTAACGTTGATAAAGATTCGGATACGTCGAATTCGAATCCCTCGAGCAGTCCGCCGCTGCCATCGAGGCCAAGCATCAAGAAGTATTCGAAGGCCGCCGTCTTGTCGTCAACTACCAGAACAAGACCCGTCGGGAGGAAGCCACAAACCCCCCATCCAAGACTCTCTTCATCGGAAACCTTGCCTTCGAGATGTCGGATGCTGATCTCAACAAGCTCTTCCGTGATATCCGAAACGTCGTCGATGTCCGCGTTGCCATTGACAGACGCACTGGTCAGCCAAGAGGATTCGCTCACGCCGACTTTGTCGATGTTGACAGCGCCGTCAAGGGCATGGAGATTCTCAAGGGTCAAGAGATCTACGGCCGCAAGTTGAGAATTGACTACAGCCTAGGCAACAGAGAGAGAGCCAACGAAGGTGGTGCAAGTGGATTCGGTGGTGGTCGCCCACAATCGAGCTTCTAATCGATCATTGAGATGTAATCGTGGGGAATGTCCGATATAGGCAGTGTACAACGTTTGGCATAGGACACTCACTGTGCACGCATGTATGAGATGGTAGAGTGTAACAAAAAGCTGGCGGGAGATTATATGGGGCTCAATTTTTTTGATGAACTCGACTTTTCTATATCTTGTCTTAAAGCTCATTGCATTTTCATCGTTGTAAAATAGGGGTTTTGGGCAGGCGTAGAGAGATCGAGATCGATGAAGAAACTTTAACTCCACTCACGATTGTCTTTGGGGATTTTTTTATGTCAGTAGCAGTAAACTAATGAATACAATCCTGCAAATATTCCGTTTTGTGCATGCTAGTCCGTGGTGAGTAATTAATTATGATTGTAGTTGAACGGCATGTGATTTGGGACAAGGCTGCCAAAGCCATTCTATTACCGTTTGTTCACCTCGGCTGGGGTTAAATCGATTTCCAACACTTCCCCACACTCTTGACCTCCACAATCTTTCTATTCTCTACCTACAGAAACCACAGCAACTTCTACGGCATACTTGTCCTGTACATTACATTACGTATTTACGACTCTCGCACACGAACTCATGAAAGGTTTTATTCTTCGCAATTAAGGAAACTGGTAAAAGAGTGGCGATTGATTACACATCCGACTCTCCCCCGCATCAAACTTGGGTATTAGCAAATATGTCTTTTATGGGCGGCGCCGAGTGCTCGACGGCGGGCAATCCTCTCAGCCAGTTTACGAAACATGTACAAGATGACAAGAGTCTGCAGAGGGACAGGCTGGTGGGAAGGGGGCCAGGTCCTAATCTACAGGGTATGCGGAGTACTGGGGGCATGAATGGGAGTCAGGACAATGTGAGTATAACCTCATAGACGATTGTATATGAATATATATGGTGTGCGGGAAGAGGCTGAAGCATGCATTGCTAATATCTTGTTAATAGATGATGAATGACTTCATGCAGCAAAACGGCCAGCTTCCTGAAGCTTTTATGGAGCAACATAACCTACACCAGAACCCGCATATGCGTACTGGCTCAACCTCACCTGGGATTGGGGGATGGGCACAAGAATTCAGTCCTTCAGTAGAACAACGGGCGCGGATGGAGGCTTCGTTCCAGGCTCCTAAAGGTACTGCGTTTAGTCCCGCCGATTTCCAGAGATTTCAGCAGATGAACCAAGGTCCGGCGCGGACGGCAAGCCCTATGGCCCAGAGCAATGGGTATTCGAGCTACCAAGGAGGACCGCAGATGGGCATGAGAATGGGTGGCATGGGCATGGGTATGGGCGGAATGGGAATGATGAATAGACCATCATTTACGCCACAACAAGACCTGCAGCAAGAAGGCAAAGGGAAAGGGAAAATGGTAGAGCTTGACGACGAGCATTGGGAAGAACAATTCAAACAGATTGATATACAGGGGCGGGAAGAGGAAGAAGCTCTAGCCGGAGAGGCAGAGCTTGATCAAATGGACAGGTCAGTCCTTGAATCCGAATCCAATGATTTTGGCGATTTTGAATCTATTTGGAGAGGAATCCAAGCTGAGACTGCGGCTGCTAGGGAGATGGTTAATGAAGATACCATGGAGAGTGAAATGGGCGTCCACATGGGCGACCTGGAGCAATGGGATGGCTTTGAATCTCTAGGAACACATCCATCGCCATTCCGAGACCCGCAACTGGGACAGTACATGTTTGAGGAGGACAATATTTTCAAAGATGCCACTAATCCTTTTGACGAAGGTGTACGGATAATGCACGAGGGTGGAAATCTCTCTCTGGCAGCGTTAGCCTTCGAAGCAGCAGTTCAAAAAGATCCGCAGCATATCGAAGCCTGGGTACTCCTCGGTTCAGCACAAGCACAGAACGAGAAAGAAACCCCAGCAATCCGAGCGCTAGAACAGACGTTGAAATTAGACCCCAACAACCTCACAGCTCTCATGGGCCTGGCAGTAAGCTACACAAACGAAGGCTATGACAGCACCGCATACCGGACCCTAGAACGCTGGCTCTCAATCAAATACCCCACCATCGTCTCGCCCTCCAACCTCTCCTCAGAAGCAGACGTCGGCTTCACAGACCGCCACCTCCTCCACGAAAAGGTAACCGACCTCTTCATCGGCGCAGCCCAGCTCTCCCCCGACGGCGAGCACATGGACCCAGACGTGCAAGTCGGGCTAGGCGTGCTCTTCTACGGCGCCGCAAGAATACGACAAAGCCGTCGACTGCTTCTCCTCCGCGCTCGCCAGCACCGAATCCGGAACCAGCAACCAGCGCGATCAGATCCACCTGCTGTGGAACCGGCTGGGCGCGACGCTCGCCAACAGCGGG
>QGMG01000234.1:0-40437 GCA_007825325.1 Lachnellula cervina | reverse complement strand
AGAATTAGATTAATAAAGTAGTAGATAAGATCTATAGATTAAATATCTTATATATAACTTATAAAATAGTCTTTCTAAGTATATAGAATATAGCTAGCTTTTTAGATCTTTTTAGAAGTGTTTATATAATCTTCTAATTAGATTAGACTAGTCGAAAACTATTTATTAATAATATATTAAGGCTTAGAAGAGAGGGAATAGTTAATAGATTAATAAGTAATAAGGTAGTAAATAGTAAAGTTTTATTTAAAAGAATAAGAAAGAGTATAATTATTAATAAAAGTATATTCTAAATATTAACTAGTCGAATAGACTAATAATATAAGTGATTGAGAATAGTTTAGATTAGTATATATAATAATATCTAGATCTATATAAGGATCTTTAGGCTATTTATTATACTAGTAGAGGGCCTAGTCCCCTACTAGCAATTAGCTTTTCTTAGACTTCGATTTAATAAATCTTAGCTATAAGCTTAGTAGTATTCGATCTAGTTAGTAATAGCAACTTTACTTAAGAGTTTATTAATAGCTTCTTTATTATTATTCTTATTCTCTTTATAAGAGTTATAATTATCTTTTTCTATTATATTAATATAAAGAGTGTCTTTATTAGTACTTATAACTTTAAAAGAGATAAGAGCTATAATATCTATTAATAGGACTTGAACTATAATACTTAACTTATTACAAATATAAAATATACTCTTATAATAGTCTTTAATTACTTCGACTTATACTATTTAATAATATAATAAGAGAAGATTATATATATTATCTAAGCCTATAATATAAGTATAAAGAGTTATACGGATTCTCTTAATAATAACTTTAATTAAGATATAATTATTAATCTAAACTTTTCGATTATTAGTAATCTTAATATACTATTCTTTATTAAGATAATACAGCTTAAGACTTAGCTTTTTAGTAGTCTTTAGTCTAATAAGTTTAACTATAGCACTTTTATCTATTATAACTTTATAAAGAAGTTATTTATTAATATAAGCTTTAATATAAAAGCAGCTCTTAGAATTAATCTTATATTTAAGTAAACTATTATTAATAACTTTAGATAGAGTAGCTTAAGCTATAGCTATAACTTAGAAACCTTATTTATACTTTAGCTTATAGCTAGAAATAGAGGATTAGAGTAGTCTAGTAAGCTAAGCTTAATATTAAAGAGAATAATTAAGAAGTTATATAAATAAAATAGTAATATCTATATTTAAAAGGAAATTACTAATATAAAAACAGTTAAGATAAGCTTTATCTATTAGCTTAATAGGAATCGATTCTTTTAGCTTTTCTTAAGATTAAGCTATCTTAGTCTAAGAAACTCTACTAATAAAAGAGAAAGAGTTATTATTTATTTCTTAATTAGTAATATCTTTAACTTAGAGCTAATAAAGTCTAGTCCTATTCTAGTGTTTAGATTAAGAGGGTTTAGAAGTAATACTAGATTCTATAAATAAAGTAGCTTATAAGTTATTAAGATTAATTACTTTATCTTTTCTCTTATTTATAGAACTTAGGCCTGCTTTAGATATAACTAATTGTTTATACTAGTTTTAAGAAGTAGATTAACTCTTATAATCTACTTCTAAAAGTTAAGCTCTAGTCTAGTATTAGTTATAGTAAGCATTAGTTTATCTAATAGAAAGAGCTAAGAATATAGCTAATAGGCTAGCTATTAATCCTTTATAGAGAATAATAGAATTAGTAGAAAGGACTATTAGTAGTACTATAGTTACTTAATTAGCTAGTTATTAAACTGTTTTATTATTATAATAAGCTAGGTAATTATACTAATACAATATCTAGTATCTGCTAGAAGTATTTAAATAAGAATCTAATAATAGAGAAAGAGCTTCTAAGAATATAATATAAGTAGAAATAATATTTGAAGATTATTATTAGTAAATAGAAATAGAAATACTTTAACTAGTGCGTTTATAGTATACTACTTCGATATAAGCTTAGTTGTCTTAGTATTAATTTAATAATACTCGAGGTTTAGAATATATAAAGCTAATATGTTTAAGCTTTATATAATTAAAATAAATAACTTTACTATCTAAATTAATAACCTTTAAAAGGCCTAGAGCAAAAGGATTTAGAGCTTATATAAAAGAAGTATATAGTAGTAGTAATAATAAGCTAAAGACCTTCTAATTCTATATAAGCTTAAGCACTTTTAGTATTTCTATATTAATCTAAGCTATTAAGGGAACTTCTTCTACTTTATTATTATAGTCTTTATTAATATTAAAGGGACTTGCTTTACTAATAAGGCAGGTAGTTATAATAAAAGTATTACAAATATTAAGAAAGAAGTAGTCTTAATAAAGTTAATTATTAGATGCAATTTTTTATAAAGAGAGAAGGTGCACCTAAATACAATATTATAAATTAGTATTTAATAGATCTTCTAAGATACAGTAAGCTAGTTCTAAGTAGAGGTTAGGTTTATAGTGCTTATAAAGCTTTTCTATACACTTAAGGTATTAGATATCTATTTTCTTATCTTTTTATTTTAGATTATAAACTTCTTACTAGATAAGAAACTTAAGATTAAAGTTATTAAGCTAAATATTATATTTCTTTAGAAAAGCGTCTTTTAATAGTATCTAATCTAAGTAAATGTTTTATATAAGTAATTTATACTAAGCCTTTGCTTTTTAGATTAAGCTTAAATAAAAAGAAACTCTTATTACTAGATGCTTAATAGCTTTATTATTATAGTTAAATGTATTAAACTTAATAGTTTTAAGGTATTCTTTAGTATTCTTATTAGATCTACTACTAAAGGTGAGTTAAGGCATTAATATCTTAATAAATTAGAGCTAGGTGTTTAATAATAAGATAATTAATAAGTTGGAAAGAATAGAAGTTAATACTTTAGCTAAAGATAAATTTAAGTTATTAAGAGCTAATGCCTCTAGAACTAGTGCTTCTAAAAACTAGAGTTCTTCTTTAATAATCTTAGTATTAGAATAGACTAGATAATATTTAATAGGTTTATTACTTAAGAAAAGAGAATATAGTGTATTAAAAGGTAATATATTAAGAGTTAGAGAGAGAATAGAAGATTATTAGATTATAAAAGTAGATACAAATAGGTTCTACTTAATTCTAAAAGTAGATAAGAAAGGAGTGTACTTCTAAGCAGCTACTACTCTTTTAGTATTATTAGAAGAAGTATTAAGAACTAGAATAGAGAAAGAAGTAGCTAGCTTTCCTAGATTTATATAGGTAGAAGATAATAGTATCTATAAAGATAGTATTAGATGCCTATAAAGTATAGAGGAAATTAGTAGTTTTTAAGAATACTTATTATCTTAATAGAGTAAATCTAATATAAGAATAGTAAGATGCTATATACACTATCTTAGAATAGGTTATAATCTAATAAAATAGTCGATTATAATAAGAAAAACTTAATAAATGCAAGGTAACTAAAAATGCTAAACTAAGCTATAATCTTATTAGCTAGAGTAATAGAGGATTTTAAAGACTATTAGATCTAGCTAGAAGCTATTAGATAAAGGATTAAGTTAGTATTAAGTAGAGAAACTAGGTTCTTAGTATAGCAATTAGAGGTGCTAGAGGAGATTAGTAGTTTTTAAGAATGCCTATTATCTTAATAGAGTAAATCTAATATAAGAATAGTAAGACGCTATATATACTATCTTAGAATAGTTATAATCTAATAAAAGTAGTTGATTATAATAAAAACAAAGAAGGAGAAAGTGGTCTTATTATGCTCTACTCCCTATATAGGTTATTATAAAAGCAGGGGAGAATTTATATATAGGTAAAGACTTGATTTTAAGGTTCTATGGAAGCCTCGTAGAGGTAATCACTAATGCTAACTAAGACTACATAAGTGGAGTTCTATCACATGTTCCAAATCTCGCCTCCACAGTACCTACCTATCTACTTAGTATATATCACGTGACGTAACAGTCTATCGACCACTAGCTAGGCTATAGTCTTGGACGTCTTGTCTTGTAACTCCGAGTTGGACATGAACTTCACCGGGCATCATTCAAATCAACGTGCTGGTCCTTGTTGGAAGCGCATGATTCTAGAAGCATCTGATGCTTCTATCAGTTCAGCGCTGCATGAGCGGCGACAGTGTTTTCCTTGCCTTTTCTGCCAAAAGAACGACATGGAGGTTCATCTGCGTTTATACAGAAGATAAGGTATATTACTCCGCAGGGTAGTAATCAAGTCTCCATTATTAGTCGCAACTTGTCCATTTGGAACAAGCAGAACGCGTTCGGTGATTAAAAAAACGTCCGAACAGGGGTGTAGGGAAGCCGGATGTCCTGATCCGCCGCTTTTCTTGCCTATTATGGGAGCGCCTCCCGCACACCCCTGTCGCAAACCAACAACTAGTTGAGAGGAGAGTAGAGGCCCTAAATCCCATCCTCACGCTTTTACCCCAGACTCAGTGACCTCACTCCATCCTCTCTTCATCTTTTTGAATCCCAACTCAATCTCACAGGAAGCATGCGCTCTTCAGACGAGAAGATTGATAGCAACATGGCAGGCGATCAGGTTGATGAGAAGCAACCCGCCCACGATGCCACTTCCCTCGGCAACAAGGCGTTGACCCGGAAGATACTTATGAAGCTTGATTTCAGGTGCGACCTCTTTTCCCGTGGCTTTGGAAGTTGGGTATTGACGGCGAGACGCTAGAATCCTGCCTGTCTTGGCTCTTCTCTTCCTTTGCTCGTTCCTAGACCGCACGAATGTTGGGAACGCGAAGACTTATGGTCTAGAAGCCAGCCTCAAGATGACGGATCATCAATACGATACCGGTTTGGCTGTCTACTATGCGACGTATATCGTGAGGCAAGTTCCCCTCCACGCCTCATTACTAATTTAGCGACAAGCTGTCAAATATATCACAATACTTGCTATACGAGTCGCGTCGTCGATCAATGGCGCTAACGGTTTTCTGTGAATCTAGTGAGATACCCAGTAATCTTGTTCTGAAGAAAATCAGTCCTAAGATATGGCTGCCGGCTTTGACTGTTATGTGGGGTATTGTGACAATGTGTCTTGGGTTTGTGAGAAATTATGCTGGGTTTCTGGTTGTGAGAGCTGTTTTGGGGATTACCGAAGGTGGACTTTTGCCTGGGATTGTAAGTCCGAAAATAGTCGTCGGCAGAATACCTTACTGACTGTGATGCCAGGTCTTGTATCTGTCGGGGATGTATACAAGAGGTGAAATGGCGCTGAGATTGGGACTTTTCTACACCGCTGCTTCTCTCAGCGGTGCATTTGGTGGTCTTCTCGCACGAGGACTCACCGAGATTGGCAACATTGGAAGCCAGGCGAAGTGGAGTTGGATATTCATCATTGAGGGCATTCTTGTGAGTATTTCTAGAAAGTGAGAGGTGGAAGCTGACTATTGCAGACCGTGGTCGTTGGAGTCATCGCGTACTTTCTACTACCAAATAGCGTGGATACAGCCTCCTTTTTGAAAGAAGATGAGCGCGTATACGCCCGAACACGACTACACCACGATGTTCCATCACGACTTGCTCAGGACGGCAGGTAAGCTCCAATGTCGAATGTCTGTTGTGGCGAAATGCATGCTAAGAATCCACAGCGGGGACCAGCATGAAGCCTTCTCATGGTCCGAAGTATCGCGCGGCATCTTCGACCTCTCGACCTGGCTGAGCGCAATCGCGTATTTCGGCATCCTGGCAGGTCTCTACTCATTCGGACTCTTCCTGCCCACCATCATCGTAGAACTAGGCTACACAGCCAACGACGCGCAGCTGTGGTCCGTGATCCCGTACGCCGTCGCAACCGTCGTCACGATCGCCGTCTCGATCGTCTCCGACCGCCTGAAGCTCCGAGGCGTCGTTATGCTCATCGTCTTGCTCCCCGCTATCGTGGGATACGCAGTGATTGCCAACATCGGCATCCACCACCCAAAGGTCAAGTACGGCATGACGATCCTGATGGCTACGGGCATGTATGCCAGCGTTCCGTGCGTGTTGGTGTGGAATTCTAATAATTCTGCTGGACACTACAAGCGTGCGACGACGACTGCGTTGCAGCTTGCGATTGCGAATAGCGGTGGGTTCGTGGCGACGTTTATTTATCCGTCAAAGGACAAGCCGCAGTTTCACAAAGGCCATACCGTTATACTTGGACTTTTGGTGTTTTCTTGGTTCACGTAAGTGTCTGCCTTCGATTACAAGACTCTCAAGCTAATGATTCTTAAAGGGTTGCTCTTAATGTGCTGAATTGCTGGAAGGTTAATAAGGATAAGAAGAGTGGGAAGTATGATCAGTACACTGGTTATGCGGATGATAGAGATCCGGACTTCCTGATGGTACTATGAGATGAAGGTTTTCAAGATATATATCCAATTTGTTGTAATTAACCTTTCCTTCGCAAAATAGGAATATAATCAGCACGCACTTTTTCAAACGATGAAAGAAACTTCTATGCCTCTGTGATGAGATTAGAAGTATACAAATAGTACGAGCGAGTACGTTAGTGCGGGGTAATCGCGGGGTAGAAATACGGTGTAAATGTAGGGAGAGTTCCCTGAAGTTCAGCGACTGACTGCTAATTACAGGGACCTCTCAACGCCATATATCAATGTTGCAATGCTGAAAGCCATAGTATGACAAGACTTCGACTTAACATATACCCCATCTCAAGGCGCTACGTCTGGTATGCCTAGCATCTCACCACACCCGGCCCATTTTTCCACTTCTTGTCCATTTATTCTAACATTTCGAAAACTGTCTCAAAGACCCCCGGCTGCTTCGGCGTCCATCCCAGACCACGCAATCTAGAGGCACGAATCCTCATGTTGGATCCGTACATGAAGGTTGCCCACGGATGCAACTGATTAGCCTCTTCAGACGTCAGCTCGTCCAGCTCGACGGTCTTGATCATGCCCTTCTCAGCCATCTCCCGCGCAATAGCAGCCACAATGTCCAAACAAGATTTTTCTCCCGCTTCAGCATAATAATATCCCTTCTCACCCCACTCCACCTTCCCGCCATCCGCACCGAGTGCCTGTTCCGCAAAGTACACCAGAACATTGGCAACGTCCTTCACGTGTATCGTGCTAACGAGCGTCTTTCCCTCACCAAGCGTAAACCCTTTTGCGCGTTTCTTGAAGAGCTCGACTAGCCACGGCAAGCCCATACTCCATTCCTTGATTCCCTGTCCTTTGCCGTATATATTCGGCGGCACAACGATCGCGGTTCTGATACCGTGCTTCTTTCCTTCACTGAAGACAAGCTTGTCACTGGCGGAATGGATATGCGTCTCATCGAAGCTGAGAATATCATCCAAGTCGACAATATCGTCCCAGACTTTCGAGCTAGGCTGGCCAACTCCGTTGGAAATGTCTAGCACGCTGGCTGCACCTGATACTTGGATGAAGAATCCGTTTCTCTTACCAAGGGACAGGCCTTGGATGATGGACGTTATGGCGCCGAGATGATCGCAGTCTGCGGCTTCTGGATGATGGTTAGCAGTTACTCTCAAATAGAAGACTGTAGGTAGGAGCATACGAATCACTAGATCTGCCAACTTGCTTTCCTCGACGAGCACCTCGCTAGAACCAAGATCTCCGATGGCGATGTGTACGGATGGATATTTGGAGGTGAGCTTTTCTCCTTGCTCTGTGGTCCGGACGAGGCCGACGATTTGATACTCGGGATGCTCTGCTATCACGTTGGAGATGAATTGGCCACCGATGTATCCAGAGGCTCCTGTGATGAAAAGTCGAGGAGCCATAGGTGAAGAATTGTTGGAGGGAGTGTTTGTGGGGTATCAAATTGACGGTGGCTCGGAAAATTTGTGATGGGAGGCTTCAAGTTTGCAAGGAGATCTGTAGCCTTTTATAACTTTTACGCTGCATTATAAATACGCAAGGTGGATTACTCGGTTTCATGTTGGTAATTGTCTCTCTGGAGTAGGAATGGGGAAAAGGGGGGTGGGGCAATGTCATGATTGGACAAGCGGGTCAGCTTTGCGGAGCACAGCAGCGGGCCCGCCAATTCTGGCGGCCACTGACCAAACGAGTGCGGGGCTGTTTTCACGAAGGTCCGCAAAGAACCATCATCTAACAATCACAAAACATCGTAAGCTCAACTCCAAACGGATATTAAATTTGGATGTCTTTGCAGTTGGCCTGCGGCTCGTGCAAATCTCGGAAGAGAAAATGCGACAAGGGACTACCCAAATGCTCTATGTGTTCAAGGTAGGTAAGCGTAGCGTGACTGAAGCTTTTCTGTCTTAATTGACTGCATTGATAGTACGGTTATTTACTAAATCCATATTGTTTCAAATTTTAATTACTCGATCCATATTGTTTAATGCTTTTATTACTCGATCCATACTGTTTCTCTATAATTTTAATTACTCGATCCATATAGTTTCTATTAATCCATATACTTTTATTTTAGTAGTATTTTTAACTACTCTTATTATTAGTATCACAGTAATAGGATAACGGCCACGTATCTACTGCATAGCTATAGTTGCTCTATGTAGACTACTACTGTAATTCATAATTTGTGATGCTATTCCTAGAGGGCAACGGCATACATTGTCGCCCTCCTGCTTAGTCAGCATACGCTGAGTCACAGGCAAGATACGCCGGTGAAGTCAATTGAATAAAAGTGGGTCAAAAGTGGGAATTGCCTCAAATTTTGCATTTGCGCGCGCGTAGCTTCTTCCTCTTCTAGCTGACTAAGCTAGCATTGCGACAATGCATAACATTGTTGCCCTCTATATAGGAATAGCATTATAAACATATAAACCATAGAATAGCAGTCTACGCATAGCAAACTAGAGCTATATAGTAGATACGTGACCATCACCCCTACCTGTGATACTAACACTAAGTGTAATAGAGCAAACTTCTAGTAGAAACTTAAAAGTGTATGGATCGAGTAATAAAAGCATTAAACAATATGGATCGAGTAATTAAAATTTGAAACAATATGGATTTAGTAAATAACCGTTGATAGTAAACACCTGCTTTGCGAGTATCCGACTGCTCCAACTCCAGCACGGCGTTCCAAGCAGCAGTCTCGGCTCAGGGTATCCCAGTCCTCTTCTCCTCGATCCATCACAGTTGCCGCCGAAAGTCCGCAAGCAGCGCCGATTTCAGCAGCCGCAAGCCGCTTCCCATCCGTATTCTACCTGGACTGGGATATCTTCAGGTCTTGCCAGGTTGAGATTCCCCAGGCGAGCTTGGGAGTTCCGACTTCCATCTCTGGGTTCATTGGCGGACCCGCACGGTGGGAATCCATTAGCTCTCAATATTTTTCAACAGTCCACTCTTGGTTGCCTATAGTTTCAAAGAAACGTTTCCAAGGTATTGCTTTGGGTAGTTCAGCTGGTCAGATCCGCTCCGACTATGCTTTGTTAATTCTGGGCATGGATTTGGTTATGTCCACGTCCCACGAGCATAATCCGAGGACGCCGGCTTACTTGGCCTTCAAGCAGCTTTATCTAGAACTCGAAATCCAGGGAATCGTCTCGATACAGATATTGCAGGCGGGTATACTGATTGCACTGTTTGAACTAGGGCATGCTATATTTCCCTCGGCGGCCGTTTCTGTGGAGGCTTGTGTGAGGTATGGATGTGAGTTAGGCATCAACTGGGGCGCAAAGTTTCCAGAAAAGAAACCATTTTCATGGGTAGATATAGAAGAGCAAAATCGAGTATGGTGGGCAGTTGTAATCTTGGACCGGTGAGAAGCTGCGCGTGGTGTTGCAACCCCGCTTCACCTACCTGTGTTTTCCAGTATACTTACGTTCTCCAGTTTTATCAAGATAGGTTATCAAAGACGACAATTCTTGATCGAGCACCCATCTCCAGATATCCCCTTGCCATCCGACGATACAGCTTTCGATGAAGGGGTGCGTTTCTGCCTCATGAGAACAGGGTTCCGCTGACAATATGCAGGTCATGCCTCCGGCAAACCTGGGAATTCTTCATTCCCGCTCACCTCGGAAGCTAGGACGTTTTGCATTAACAGCAGAAGCAACCAGACTCCTCGGGCAAGTGCTAGACCACATTGTCTCAGACGACTTTGGCACCCACCTGCACGGCGAGCAAGCCCTGCTTCTGGACAACGCTCTCCGGGCTTTGGAGACTGTTGTCGCATATGAAGGCCGGTATAATAGCCTGTCTATCATGAACCAGACATCCATGTGCTCCATGTATGTATTCGCCATTTTCAATGCACAAGTCTGATATATCTAGTGCTATGTTACTCCTCCACGAAGCACACACGTCACGGAAGTCCACCATGTCAAGTCATTTTCACAAAATTCACCTCACAGTAAAGACAACTGAAGTTGTTAGGATCTCCACCGAAGAAGCGCCCGAGAGAAGAGATTTGCACCCCTTTGACTCCTGCGTGAAAGAAGCTTCCCCCTTTCTGACAACGCTATTGTATCAAACTGCAGTTTCGAACTTGCGGTTGTATCGAGAAAATGGGACTCAGGAGACATTGGATTCTTTGCTGCTATTGAAAGACGCATTGAATCTCTTTGGCGAGCATCGTTGGAGATCTGGAGGTTAGTTTGGTCTTTCATGGGTTCGACATCTAATCTTACATCTTTGCAGGAGCGTACTTGAAAGTTTTAGAGGCAAGGGAAGTATCGCAAACCTCACTATGAGGTTCGTTACAGACTGGACAAATATGAGGGCCAATACGGACTTTAAAATGTTCTATTTGAAGCTTCCAACGATAGCTTTGGTAGTCACACCGATAAGCATCCAACTCATCAGGTCGTAACTCGAAGATGTTTTCAGACCGCCACCGCTTTTGAACGATTTCCATATCTGTCAATCTAGCCCTACACGGATACTACCCACCTTCCAAGCTTTTATGATACTATAAGACAGAAAACCGCTGTTCGTTCCAGGGAGTGTCGGTTTCGACGCTTGAGGATACAACCATACGGCCCGGACCAAGTCATGAAAGCGCCTACCCACAAGTATTCCAACAACTCTATTTACAAGCGACGGCGGCCAATTCTTCTCAAGCTCTTTACCCTCCTGGCCGTTTGCCTTCAGGAAAGCCAACCGCACCAGATCCTCAACCACCACGCCTAACGCCTGCTCGCTAAAGGAATGCAGCACGCTGAGCTGTTTCGGCGACATTCCCGCCGTAATCCCAGCGCACGAGTGCATCACACCCGACAGCGCAAACGAGATAACCACGCTGCACAAGCGCGCTGCTAACGACCCGTGCGATAGTCCCAGCACATCGTATATAATCTTTGCTGCGGGGCCGGTAAGCAAGCTACGCAGATTCTGATGCCAGACTTCCCCGGTAAACCGTCAGCTGCCGAAAAATCCTCCTCCAACCTGAGCCGCAAAATCACTCGCCCCCAGAGATTCTGAACGCTATACACCTGTGTCAAGCTACCGAACGGCGGTCTCGCCAGTCACGCGGCTCGTTCAAACCCAATGCTGCCGTCAACGTCCCTGCAACCGCCGCATAGCCGCTTCCAGCGCCCAGAAGGTAGCCGCGAAGCCAGCGATGCTCAGTGCGCGAAGCCAGAGCTGTGGCACCGTTACCTCGCCCAGCCTACGGAATACGGGAATCAGAGCCTCGTTGAAGAGCAGGGGAGCGTTGGGTGAGGACAGGCGCTGAGCCATGAAGTCGAGCAAGAGGTAGCACAGCAGGGCCATGGCGCTCTCCCTCGCCAAAGACGCTAGCCTGGATGTCAAGACGTCGGATCAGCATTGCGTGGTATAGGAAGTCTTAGGACCGGCGATGTCTGACTGTTGAAACCAGTCTCTGGATATCCGAAGCTGGAAACAATCGTCTGAGAAGAAAACTTCACTTACTTCGTTGGGACCCAGCTAGGATCCGCCTCTCTGAACACAGGAGTATTGCGCGCCTCGTAAGGTGTATTGACATGCCTCAACGTGAACATACTACTCCATCCCCACCTCAACCGCTCCCTAACATCCTGCCCATTACCCTCACCCTCAATTCCCCCTCTCTCTCCCCTTCAACATCTCCCTCTTCCCCAGCCGGCGGCCTATCCCCCAAATCCACCTCCCCGCAACCCCCAAATCCACATACCGCAACAAGAACATAAACCTCGCGCCCCCTAACACCCGGCCTCATCTCCGCTCTCGCGCCGCTGACGATCGCGTACTTCGTACACGCAAGCGGAGATCAGAGGGGGGCAGCGGGGCGTGCGAGCGGTAGAGAGGCTTAGCTATGTGAGGAGGGCGAGGGGCCATGCCATGCCATGGTACTCCGCTAGGCTAGATTCGAGAGGGATAAATAAAGAATACATTATAAACAACAAACCGGCCGCGCGGTATTATCTAAATCTACATACTTAACAAAGATTCAGAGCTGCGAACATTGCAATTATGCAAGAACTGCATGGGTTTGGCATCCTGCCCTGCTCACCTTCCTCTTTTTCTTTCGAGATTGTCAAGGTGTTAGGTTTGAATTAGTCTCGAGGGGCTTGCTTAAGTAAGTACGATAGGTGGGTGATGTGATATGATATCAGAATCTCAGCAAAGCGAGCTAAGAAAGAAACCCGACTGTTAATCACAGTATCTCTCTCCCCTACCATACCTCCCCCTAAATCTCGCTTTTGACGTCCCATCCGTTTTCAGGAAATCCGTATCCATACTTGCAATTCGGGGTTGATGAGGCACTCTGTAAGATAAGATACAAGCAGGGCAGACGGGATAGCTACTAAATATGGCGCGCTTGTAAAGAAGTAGTTCGTAGCTCTAATAGTAATAAGGTATATAGCATTGCAACACAATACTGATATACGGCATTGAGGGGTCCCTGGAATTAGTTAGTCGCTAGACTTTAGGGAATTCTTACTGTATACTACTACTACCACCTAATAATTAACTATCTCAAGTTCTTTTCTCTGTCTATCCATCGAGTGGAATTCACAGTTGATATAATAATTATGTTTCTATTCAATTAACTCTATAATACTATACTCTAGACTTTTCCAGGATTCAAAATAGAGCAGAGGGGCTCGAGCGGTTATTAGAAACCTGACTTGCGTTGCCTTTGCAGCTATAATACTTTCTCTACGTACGTTTCGTTTCGTTTCGTTTCGTTTCTATCATCTCATCTCGTAGCATACCGCGTCGTAAAGCAACAAGTGCGTACATACAAGCAGGATAGCATAATGTAGCTCAAGCGTCATCCCATCCCTCCTTCTCAGCCTCCTTCTCCCAATCATCCGCCACCTCTTCCTTTTTACTCTCCTTCTTCTTGATCCCCAGCACAGTAAAAGAACTCTTGTGCCCAACCTCCTTCTCCCGCGCCACTACCTTCCTCCCCGCTCCTTTGGCAACCTGAGACCATCCCCCTCCACTTGCATTATCGTCTTCTCTTCTGGCGACGTTGAGATTGTTGTCTACGGCGCAAAGAGTAGTGGAAGTCGCAAGCTCAAGAGCTTTGACTTTCTTGACGATAGAGGGTTTGGCCGAGGAGAGACTGAGTTCCAGTTTCTGCGCAGCGAGGAAGTGTGTCGGAAGAGGCTTGAGAACAATGTCGCCGGACGGAAGGAAAGCGACGTCGAAGGCCTCGAATCCAGCTGCTGCAAATTCCGAATGGAGGTCGGTATGCAGTTCATCAATCGTGAGTCCGAACTTTGGATTGCTCAATAGAAAGGCGTTATATGGCTCTGCACTACTCACTAGTCCCTTGCTTGATGGCTCTGGAGCAGCAATAGGTATAGCCTTGAGTTTGATGCACTGGCTTAAAGTCTTCATGGGTGCCGAGACAAATCGAGGAGTTTTGAAAATACAAACATGTCGATGAGGCTCCGGATCTTGACTCTCGCTATCCAACCCAAAGTCATCAGCCAAAGCATGTATGAATGCGCGTTGACTAGCTTGCATTGGTTTGAACCGTAGCCGTTTCTCATTCTCGTCACTAGCAAAGACGCGGAACTCGCGTTCTTGTGTTTGTGCAAATTTCGGCGCCTCGCGAAAGAGATCGAGTGTGGTTTGGGAATAGGGAATATGGTCGTTTAGATGCGTGGCGGGGTCGATGTTTAAAGCGGTAGCGAGTTTGGCGTTGCGTTGCAGCTTTAGACACTCCTCTGTGCATTCTAGAACTTTTCCGTTGTTGCCATCACTTGTCTTTGAAGCGAGACATCTGATGTCTTTCTTCTGGTGTTGACACGCGCAAGTGATGAATGTTTTGGCTTGGCAGGGCTGGAGTTCTTTACACGGGTAAGGAGCATGACAGGCGTCGGAGCAGGAGTGTTCGCAAACTGTCTTCTTGCGGCCGCAAGGTTGGGTGCATGGTGAGAATGCGTCTTCGCATTGCCCGGGGCGGTGGCAGGGTTTTTGGCAAGTGTGGATTCCGCATTTGAGTTTTTTGCCACAGGGAAGGCCGCAGCGGACTTCAGTGAACCAACAGGGTTGGTTTTTGAGAGTCTTCTTGCCACAGATACAGGGCTTTTCGACGAGGAATGGGCATTTGGGACATGATTCCGTATCTGGATGGCATTGGTGCTTGACTTGGAGATGGCCACAAGTTCGTCGGCGGGTGCACTCGAAGCGGCATTCAGGGGGTCGAGTCCCACATGGTTGTGGTGGTTGGAGAACAGTTCGACCACAGGCACAACTGATATCTTCGAATAAAGCTTCAAGACAACTTGAACAAGGACCTTTGTGGCACAACTCTTGACAAGAGTGATTTCCACACTTCAATGGACGGCCACAAACCTTGAGACAGATGTGTTCGGCCTCAATGTTTTCATCTCCTCTTGGTGCTGCATTCAAACCTCGATGCTTGCGCTTCGAAGCTTGTCGTTCGCTTGCCTTCTTCTCTCCGGGACAACAGCGTTTCCCACACTCGTGTCTGCCACAGTTCAGAGTAGCTCGGCAGACACGCATGCAGGAGGGCGGCTCCTCGGTTCCCTGGTGACAAATTGTCTTTGATGTAGTTCTTCCGCATCGACAGGCAATTTGGACTGTTTCCAGACAAGGTCTGCATTCGCCCTCATGGCAAGTCTGTTGGCAGAGATGCCCACATTTCAGCAAGTTCTCGCATTTCTCCTTGCAGTGAGGAATTGGGGCCGAGCAGTCTTTTCGGCTTTCTTCCAGCAGACTAGATAATGGTGTCTTTCCACAGGGGCAGTGCGTGACGACATCGGGCGAGTATGGACAGTGTGCAGATTCCAAATCTTGAACGTGACATGCCTTCTCACAAAAGTGATCCGTATTACCACAATCATAAGGCCTCTTGCACTCAGCACCACAGTCAAAAGATCCCGTCCAGCTCTCATCCTCCAATTGACTCTGCCTCTCCTCATCTCGCTCAAAACAAGCAACAGGCTTCTTCACCTTGCCACAATAACAGCGAGAATCAATCAAAACCTCACAGCTCCCACACAGGCCTTCATGACATCCTCTCTGACAATTGTGTTCCCCACAAGGAAGGACATCATCACAGACCTGCCCACAGCTCCATCCACCGTCATAATTCGTATCTTGACATCGCCGCGTCGAGGCCTCCTTCCCACAGAAGCAAGGCAAAGAAGGCCCCATATGGCTACAAGGTGGACAAGGACCAGCATGGCAAATAAGCTCGCAGGGGTGCGGACAATGTCCCACTCTAGGCTTCGAACAGGTCTGTCCGCAAGAATGAGGTGGTAAGCCAGGAAAAGAACGGGGCTCTATCTCCTTGGCACACCAACACGTATACTCATTTGGTAAATCAACTTTTGGAAGGTTACAACCTGGACATCGCCATTGCCTCGGCGGCGGCAGTTCCCCATTATCATTCGCCCGTTGTTGATGCGTAGAGACTTCATTCTTCGACCAGCGTTTCACGCACGATAGATGTAAAACCGACCAGCACGTCTTGCAATTCCAGATCTTGGAATTGGGCCAGACTTCACTGGTACATATAGCGCACTCGTATTGACCGTGTGTGATGTCTTCATGTGTTCTGGAAGCGATGTCTGGGGCTTGGGATTTCGACATTCGCCGAGGGCGGGGCACTTGATGCTGCCTTGCTCGCGGGACGACTGGTTGACCTGGGATGAAGACTGGGGCATCGCCTGCTAAGGAGCCTTCTGCTGAAGGGGTATTTGAGGTGAGTTGCCCTCCAAACGCTCTTTGGCCATTGACCATAGGTTGTGCGCCACCTCTTCTCCCTCCTCGTCCAAGTCCGCCTCTCCTGCCACGGCCGCCTCTGTTCGAGTTTGTGGTTTGGGCAGGAGTTGGTTCTGGTGCTACTGAAGCAGGTCGAAGGACGAGGGAAGCATTTGAGGGCTGGGGGGCAGGATTGGGAGCAGTGGCATTTCCAGTTGCCCCTCCTCGGTTTCCGCCTCGTCCGCGACGATTGCGTCTATTCCGTCCCGCTAGGTTAGGAGGTGCTTCAACAGCAAACATGGTTTGGGTTTGAAGAGAGTTGGTGATCAATTGAGAAACCGTCTTGGGGATGTGAGGGTTCCCAATCGAAGTGTGTGGCGATATGATTACTTGGTGGCTGGCACTCGTTTTGTTTGGGGGTTTTATTGATGGGGGTGGGTGTGGGTGAGTGTTCTTTTCTGTGTATGTTTGACCTGTTGAATAGAACAGCGGTGCGCCTTTGAAATACGGCGTCTTCGGAATACAAAAAAAGAAAAGGAAAATAAGAAGTCTAAAGGTCGTAAAGTGGTGAGGTGGTTGGTTTGTGTATTTGACAAAGGAGCACAAGGCTGACTTTTTATCAAGTGGTGGCAATTCAATCCATATCTCGAAGGAGTTAGCGTGTCTAGCGAAAAGAGTCACCGTTGAGCTGAGTCACGGTCATACATGTGAGCTCATATGCGCAGTCGATGTATCATTTACAGTCGAAGCAGCTGCATGGATTAAATCCGTACATACAGCACTGTACACCCGCAGCACATAGTATAGTCCCACCTGCTTGGTCAAAGACAAGCCAAGGGTTGGAAGCATGTTCCAATCACCAGAGCCCAAAATCTCATCAACAGCCTCGAGGCGCAAGGCTGGACTCGGGACATCAGAATAGGGTCACAATTCAGAGGCAGGTTTATGATAATTGAGTAGAGAAATCGCAGTCTTTGCTGCAAGACAAGAAGCGCCTTAATTTCAAGTCTAACTATTAAGGTCCAGCTCCAGTAACCAGACAGGAGGTGGAATGCACAGATACATACAATGCAATGCGATGCAAGAGCCAACCCTAGATAAAACGTATGCATAGATAGCATGGTATCATAGAAACAGAACGATCTCGCCCCGGTCATTTCTCTTCATCCTCAAACTCCTCCAGAGCTCTTTCTCTTCTTCCCCCTTGCTCAGCCCCACTCCTACGGCATTTCTGTCGCGGTGATATCTCTTGAGTGCCTTGTTCATGCTCACACCTCGCTCGCTGTCTGGGCCCTTGTTGATGTAACCCAGTAATAAGTCTGCGCGTGGCTTGTACACCACCATTTGGGCTGCAGGGTCATCTTGAACAGCGGCATGCTCGTTCATCGGCTGGTACTCGATCATCTTGGGTCTCTCAGACGTTTCTCGGTGTCGTCTGTGCTTCCTCTTTGGCCTTTCCTCCGATGAGTGCTCACGGGATGGGCGTGTGCTGATCAGTGACATTAGATTGCTGCTTATGGTGTCGACACGGCTACGGCCACGCTTGGAATGCTTTGTCTTCTTCAATGGACTTCCAGGTGAGGCATCAGCTACATCGCCGCCAGAATAGTCTGGAGATGGTGGGAATACTGAAGGGCGAGAAAGTAATCGATTGAGGCCACCAGTCAAACCGGAATGAAGAACCGGCGGGGCATCGGTCATGACTTCGTCGGCTTCTCCACGTGGTGATAGATCCCGTGTATCGACATGTAGACGTTTGCGCTTCTTATCCTTCTTGTCCTTGCTCGTATGCTCGCGCTCCTTTCTCTCCCTTCGGCGTTCCCTATCTGCCTTTGGCGCTGGAGTCTTGAATTCTTCTGTTGGTATTGGCCCATTCCCATACTCGACGAGTTCCGATACACTGTGGCCTGGGTCCTCGAAACGTACTCTAACCAAATCCTGGTTGTTATTTTCTTCCGGTGCTTCCTCGATCAAGTTCATCGGCTCAGGAGCTGGTAGTTCGAGTCGCGATGCATTAGGAGTGGCGTCAACAAGAAAATCGAAGACATTGACAGGATCCGAGTTGAATTCAAACCCAGGTGCTGCCGACGGAGGTTCCGGAGCCTCCGGCATAGGAGGGTCGACGATCACAATATGCGAGTTATGGTGGTACTCGTCCTCCGCATCTTCGACATAAGCTTTGTGTGGTACGACGGCCCTCGAATTGTTGTGATGACTCTGCTTGTTCTTCTTTTCCTTATCCGGTCTGTAGAGGGCGCCTTGGTATTTTTGCGCTTCGCTGATACAGCTCTTGGAACTTGTTAGTTCTATATAAGCAAGTTTCGCAGTCAACAACGTACAGTATGAGCGCGGTACTCGTTCCCTTGGAAATGTACCATGCAGTCGAGACATGTAAACGATGCGCCGCGACACTGATTGCGATGAGGGTCGAGTTTCTTCTTGGTGAGGACGTCTCCGCAGGACTGGAAACTGGTCAGTAGAGCTCATTGATCGCCAGATGAGTTGGTGGTGTTTCACGGCGCGTAGAGGTGGTAGAGGGGAAGGGTAAACAGACCTCGCAAGAGAAAGATACCATGATGAATTTTTCGTTGCGCTTGATTTGTGGGTTGTTTCTGGTGGCTGGGATCGGTGATGGAATTTGGGATGATTTGAGTAGAAGTAACGGTCTGATTGCTAGGAAGCGATGGGATATGGCGGGGACGTAAGGGGGATAAGGGGGTTTGCGTGGAAGTTGTAGGAGGATGTTCCAAAGTTACTTTTAGCCTTCCTCGCCTGGCCTTCAACCCTGGGCCTATTTATTCCTGGATCCAAGGATTGCGGGCTGTGACACTGGAACGAGCGCTGCTGCAAGGTCGCGTCGTGGTGTGCATGAGCAGATCAGCCAAACACGGAGAAGGGGGAAGCTGTGATTTGTTGGTGGGATGATATGGGAACTTATGAGAGGCCAGCCTTTTCCTCCCCTTTCGGACGAGGGATGTCAGAGGAAGAGATGAAATCTCGCTTGTCGGCGAATCGAGCGAGAGAACAGGCCACACCAAATAAGGATGATAAGGATTATAAGGAGAGAAAGATCATGTGAGAGGCATTTGAGTGAAGCCATTCCCGTTGTAGGCAGATATGGGATTGGGATTGCGATGTTCCTCTTATTGGACTGCCCTATCCCTAGCCTTCTAGACTCCTTCTACTTGGAGTACCGTACCGTACCGTACCGTACAGTACACGGGCAACTGCATCATCTTGAAGACCTCCAGTCGGTTTCTTACCATCAGCTGGCCCCCTGAACAGATCTGATCATTATCCGGTCATCTATACGCAAAACACCAGAAAACACCGGACCGGTAATATAAACAATTGCATCTACCGATATTGCGAGGTTCTTGCTTGTTGTGAGCATGAAACACTTTCAGCATAATACCTATAATACCTACAGTATAATACCTATAAATATTGTATTATTATTGTTACTCTACTCTAGATACTTCGTACAGTACTCGTAACTCTTTCCACACTAAACCACTCTATTGGGCGGCTGTACAATAACGCCTCTACTCCGTAAGCCATCTGCGTCTATCTAGGGAGGTACTGTACTGTACAAATTTATCCGCATGAACGGAACGGTTGCTACTTCAACAAAAACTCATCTCGCGCGTTTCATTATTTCTGTTTTTGTTCCACCACTCGCTACTACTCCACACTCCACCTTCACCAACATTTTACCTGTCCTGTCTCTGCTCTGCTCTACTCTGCTCTGCTCTGCTCTGCCCCCAACAGGCAAAGAAAGGCAGAACCCACAATAAGGATTTCCCACCGCCATCATTCCTCCCTGCTCGGCGAATGATGCAGATGCACCGCTGAGACAACTGTCAAGTGCAGCCTATTCGGGCCACGAGACACCATCACCAGGCAAGCGAAAGGCGAAACCTGCGAAAAAAACCCCTTTTATCACCAACAACATGTCTTCCCAAGACAACTCCAGCTCCTATCTCCAGCAGATGACCTCCCTCTTCAGCTCCATGGCAAGCTACATGCGTCTCCCGGTTCTAATCTCTTCGGTACCTTTGCCCTCTTACTGTCCTTACCTTATCTAATCACCCAAACCACACCCGTTCCATGTCATCACCATCGTACTTACTCTGGCGACAGGGTGTTGCTGCTGTGCTGAGTTCGTTCCTGTATTTCAAGCAAAAGTACGTTTCTTCCCCTTTCCCCTTCCTCTCCCGTTATTCTACGTAAATCTAACATGCCTCTACCAGAGCCCTCATCTACCCCTCTCACATCCCAAATCTGGCCCGCACCGAAGTCCCTCGCCCCTCGCAATTCGGCATCACCGATTTCGAAGAACTCATGATCCCCACCCCCGACGGCGAAAAACTCTCTGCTTTCTACATCCGCGGGCCCAAGGCCTCCTCAAATAAGAATAGGAATACAACGGTGTTGATGTTCCACGGAAATGCAGGAAACATTGGTCACCGAGTCCCAATTGCGCGCATGTTCGTGAAACGCATGGGATGCAATGTATTTATGCTCGAATACCGTGGCTATGGCCTTTCAACTGGTTCCCCAGACGAGGTTGGTTTAATGATTGACGCGCAAACGGCATATGATTATCTACGGAGAAGAGCGGAGACTAGGAATAATGATATTGTGGTGTTTGGGCAGAGTTTAGGGGGTGCGGTGTCCATACAGCTGGCGGCGAAGAATCAGCATGATGAGCGGTTTAGTGGGTTGGTGCTTGAGAATACTTTTTTGTCAATGAGGAAATTGATTCCTTCGTACGTTACATCCACATTCTCTTTCGTCCAACATGTAGACTGACCAAAACAGAATCATCCCACCAGCTAAATACTTAGCCATCCTCTGCCACCAAGTCTGGCCATCCGACACCTTCATCCCTTCTATAACCGAACTCCCAATTCTCTTCCTCTCCGGTCTCCAAGATGAAATAGTACCGTATGTCTACTCTCTTTCTTTCCCACGCTCCACACCTGAATGATGACCAATTTACATCCACAAAACCTGATGTCCCTTCTGGGACCTGATTTATCTATTTTTGAAAACTGTCTGACTCTTATACCCCACCCACCCTACCAATTCTTCTCATGATCTGGCTGTGGACTGACCAAAGAAACACAGACCCTCACACATGCGCCGCCTGTTCGAAATCTCCCAATCCCCCACCAAGATCTGGAAGCCTTTGCCAGGCGGAGACCACAATTCCAGCGTACTGGAAGAGGGGTATTTCGAGAGCATCGAAGACTTTGTAGCGAATCTAGAGACGAAAAATGGTTAGAGATTACTTTCTTGCTTGCTTAGCTTAGCGAGGCGTTTGGGCTGGTGTGGATTACATTTCTAGCTTTCATGATAATGATAGAGTGGATTGAATTGGATTCGATTCGATTGGAGTGGATTGGAGTTGTGTATTGTAGGATTAGATTAGATGACCATATTAGAATATAGATATACTTGCCCGTAAGGGCTAACTATTCGCTCTTTATTACTTTGCTACTTTCAGATGGGGCCCCAAGTACAGCGTGTTGCTTTACCTACCCAGACAAAAAATACTAGGCAAAGCCAGACATCCCAATCCACTCATTGACCTAACATTAATAGGTATATAGTCTAACTTAACCCCCTCCTCACCCGTCCCGAATCCATCATCACATACATTATACTCCTTCCCCACGACTCAGCAAAATACTTGGACCTGCCTGTCTGCTTATATCTTAATATATACACATACTAACACCACATTCTTCCCATACACACATCACAACCCCACTAACCTTCTCTTCCCTTGTCTTCTCTTCTCCTCTTCTCCACACTTCTACGTCTTACAAAGATCCAAAACCCCACTCGACTATAAATAAACCTTCCATTCCTTTCCTCGCCGTCCTTGTCTTGCCCTCTACAGTACATCACGCGCTACCTTTAAATACTCCCCTTTATACGAATCACACTTATCACAAATCTATCATCTATGGTCCTTCTACCTATCTCATCTCATCTCATCACATCTGTCGTTCAACTATCGTTATATGCTATAGTACGTCCCAGCTGATTCTTATACACAGTACAAACAAGATAGGATAAGATAAAATAGCATCATCTTTATACTTTTCTTATCTCGTCTCGTCTTGTCTTGTCTGATTTCCTTTTGGTTTATTTTGTATTTTATTTTCAAGGAATGTGCTATAGTTTGTAGAGAAGGGAGGGCGTTTCTGGATTTGAATTGGTGCTGCATATGGATCTGGTGGGGTAGTAGGCGCGGTCTTAATTGAAATGAAGTTCTGGAGCGCGCTTGAGGTAGGTTGGTGGTTAAGGTGCGTGGGAGTATGGTTTGGCTGGCTGTGAGGTGTGTAGTGTGTAGTGTGTAGTATGGAGAGAGGAAGATGCAGCACTGCTAATTGGGATATGGAATATGGGTTATTGGAAACAATGGCGCATTGGTAGATTGCATATCTCATCTGACTGGGGCCCGGGCTGGAAAAAATAACTATGCATTTCAACGGTTAACAAATACCATATCTACACGACTGCAAAGTCAGCCAGCCACCAATGCCAAACACCGCCATCACCATGTTGCCGCTGATCCCAATCTCATCTCGTCTCATCTCGCCTCCGTCAATGCATCCAATCTTCATCCTAATCCTTACAACGCCATCGCCTTCTTGATCTCCGCAATCGCATATCCAGGGTTCAAACCCTTCGGACAAGTTCTCGAGCAGTTCAGGATAGTGTGGCATCGGTACAGACTCATACTGTTATCCAGCTGCGCCTTTCGCTCCTCCTTATGCTCATCTCTGGAATCCGCCAACCATCGGTAACTCTGCATCAGGACAGCGGGTCCAAGGTATTCCTCCGAGTTCCACCAGTACGAGGGGCAGGATGTCGAGCAGCAGGCGCAGAGAATGCACTCGTATAACCCATCGAGCTTCTTGCGCTCTTCCTTTGACTGCCGGTATTCTTTTCCGTCCGGGGCGGGCGTGTTCTTTTGGAGATAGGGCTTGATGGATTTGTATTGCTTGTAGAATTGTGTCAGGTCGGGGACAATGTCCTTGACGACGTAGGTGTGGGGAAGAGGGTAGATTTTGCTTTCTGCCTTGGTGTCGGTTGGGATACGGCCTGGATGAAGTTAGATCTTGCTCTGTATATCTGCTGCTGTAAATTGTACTTACACAAGCATGCAAGAGTGTTGACACCATCAATGTTCATCGCGCAGCTTCCGCAAATACCCTCTCTGCAACTCCGTCTGAATGTGAGGGTGGGGTCGACCTCGTTTTTGATTCTGATCAGGGCATCCAACATCATAGGGCCGGTCTTGTTCAGATCCAGGGTATAGCTCTGCATGCGTGGCTTGGTGGATGGCTCATCGGGGTTCCATCGGTAGATGTGAAATGTCTTGATCTTCGAGTCTGCATCCGCAGCGGGTTCCTTGACTGTCGTAGTCTGTGTTGGAGGCACAGCGGGAGCCGTAGCAGTGCCATTACTGGTAATAGTTGCCATGGTCCGCGTCCGTATTTGGGACTTGAAGGCTGGACGTGCTGCCGCGAAGAGGCGCGAGGTGGTGCGTAGAGCTGCCATTGTTTGCGGTGGAGGGGAGTGTTGTTTTGCTGACAATTGTGGTGGTTTCTCACTTCAATGAAGAAGTCTACGACCGGATATATGCTTGGATTGGGTTGGATTGATCAATCAGTGAGACAGATATTTGGTTGCCACTCAATGCAAAGGAAAGGACGTCGTCGTAGAATCTTCAAAGGTCGTCGCCCACTGGCTGGCACTGACGGCAAACGATCGACCTCGGGAATACCTCAAGTTAGCTCAAAATGGCTTACCTCACCATTTCTGACCAATAAGAGCACGGGTGTTGATAATGCGCGGGCACTCTCGGAAACACCACCATATAATCACGTGCGATTTTTCTTTCTCAACGACATCATCGCTTTGGAAAGGACTTTACGACTAATTATATTCTCACCACCTTTCGAGCATCTCATCTCCTTCTTCGCATCTCTGTCACAGCTCTGGTTTGATCGGAATATAATCCTGTACTGTACATCCCAAACGCTGGCAAAAACTCATCACAAAAAGTGAGGAAGCTCTCAAGGCTTTCTGCAACACACTAGAGTAACGGCTCTTGCTATTAGTATTCTCTCTTTCAACTGATATAAATGTAACATTTTCACTGCAGGGATTCCACTTATTAATATAGTTATAAGGATCTTCTGATGCCCCCTTTCTGCGTTCTGGCTCAGTAGCCGGGTATCACCTCCACTTTCTCTTGATATACTGCATGTCGGCTCGGATTTCTCAGCAAGAGTAGGATATTCGGAATGTACTGATCGACCAGTTGTCCTACAGCAACAATCATTTGTATTGCGAGTGCGAAATCGCCGGGGTGGAGGCTATGGCTAGCCCAGTCCAGTCTCCCGATTCTACGCGCGAAGGTCTTGTCCTTTCTGCTCAGCTGTGCTCTTAGCATACAATGTGTATACATACCAGTATATATACTGGCGGTGAAGGAACAGCGCTTGGCTAGTACAACGCAGTCCCCAAATTCTAGCCATAAAAGCTTCGAGATATTACGATCAAGTACACAGCCGATCATGTCGGAGTCAAATCGTCTCAATATGCTTCCCAATACGGGCTTCTCAATAATTCTCAAGCCAATGGGCGTCTCAGTTCCTAATTTCCCTGTGATTTCTATCACTCTGGGTTTCGACTACTAGAACAGGTATATTTTGCGAGTCAAGTGGATTACAAGTTGCGAAAAAGAACATTGTCGTCAATACAAACTCTTGAGTAAGGACACAGATTATACACCAGAGCTATGGACCATGGTGGTTGGTGTGCCACTAAGTCGTCCATTTTTGATAAGTATCTCACATTGAGCTATCCTCCAAGCTTTGTATGCCGCCAAGACTCTTCGTCGCCAAAACCTCTCTAGGATGCGTTGAGGCCTCTCAAAGCCAACGTGGTTCAGATTGCGGCCATGGGGTCGTCGGCAATTCTCAGCAAGAGCTGACTCGCACAGTTTTGTATTTCATTCATCTTACTTGTTTTCTGTGAGATCGTCACATATGGACCGACAGCCTCTATCTATTCGAATATGACCTGCTGTCAATGTATGTTATTTACAAGATGACGAGATGTCTGCCTTCACTGTTATTACTGTCAATGGGGAAGATGCCGACCTAGGTCTACCCAGTCTTCAGTCTGGTTGTTCTTACATTCCTCGGGCAATCAAAGAGAAGAGACAGTTCACTACAGCAAATGGTGGGTGTGGCGGCTCCAAAAGTGCAAGAAATGTTTCAAATGCTAAGCTTTGACAGATTCTAAGAATAATACCTCTTGCGAGGCTGCCGTGTCTTCGTACATGAATCACACGCGATTTTGAGGAGAGAATATCCCACTCGAAGACGGAACCGGGATAGTACCAACCAGTACCAACCGATAACTAGCATACGTCTAAAGGCACAGAATCTACTTGAGAATCAAGAGAACCCTGGATGGTGCTAGCTATTTGCGCCAGTAATGTGGCGTTCAAATTTACGGACAAAGCCAATGCTCTCGATGCCTTTGTATGGTTTCTTCGCCGATTTGTGGGACGTCCATTTCAACTAGACTTACCAATAGCGGCTTTACACTCCCACATCTTGTTTCTGTAAGCATGATGTTACCACTCCATAGCGGAAAGGTTGTCTTGTTAGTCCTAATACCTCACGTTAAAAAGACCGCGTGGGTTAGGTGGCGGCTAATAGTCTTCTATCCCAAATTCATGCTGCCAGAATCGTAGGATGGTCTTGGTTCACAAATTAATCGCAGCAATGCACAATGGATCAAAATTCATATCTCCGGACCACATCGGGAAACGAGCAAATTTCAGATCACGCAAAGCAACTGGAGAGCGGAACTTTGCTGGACTTTCTTTTCAAGTTCCCTAACTTTGTTACTCAAAGGGCCGTGGCATATCCAAATGTTAGGACACGCATTTCCTACGTTGCAATTCTAGACGATGACAGCAAGATACACTATCACAACAAATGAGCCCTACATAGCGGACCTCCAGTCTCGCAACCCCAAATTTTGCCGCGAAGTCTGCCCACATGATTGTCTAGATCTGTATCGAATTGCATTTACAAATTTCCTAGTCCTGTCCCCAAGGGCATGGGATCCACTGAGTCAAATCTCCAAAATTATCATAAGACGGTTTTTAGACACTCGAACTTCAAAGTGAAGAGGAAGTGCGAGTGGGGGAAATTGACTTCTCCGTCATGCTCATTACAACAGACGATGTGGCGCTGATGGTGTTGCTGAAAAAGGAGCATTATAACAGTCTTGCAGTCATCACTGTTTCCAACTGCGACTCCAGTCCGTGGTGAGCGGAGGTTATCCTGTGATAGTTCCCCCCACCAAAATTTAAGATTCGATATATTACCATTAATCATTATGTTACCCCCTACACCATCCATTACAACTTCCACCAGACCACACATTTTCCACCCTCGTTTCCTCTGATCCCCAGCTTATACATTGCCATCGCAACGTGTCGATCCGTCAAACCAGCCCCCCCTCCTCCACCACTCCCATTTCCACGTCCAACCACAACTCCAACCCCAACTCCTTCATCCTTTCCTCCACTACCTCATCACACCCGTGGTCACGAGTTCTTGAAGAAGTCATCCTCCGGGCCCATTCCAACCTGAGCGCGATAAGCAGGAGAGTGAACCTCCTTCTCCATCCCCTTCCCAAATTGCTCAGGATCGGCCTTCCCATATCGAGCATTTCTCCCCAAGCAGCATCTGACACAGGTCATCACGCTCCGATAGATGAAACAAAAGCATGTAAAGGCGAGAAAGCTGAAGAACAACACGACAACGATCTTCACGCGGAGCGGCGCGGCCTCCAAGGAGGGTTGTTCCACCATCTCGGCCTGGAAGGCGCGGCGCTCGTAGTCGTTGTTGGTAGAGGGCGTGGGATATAGGTCGTAGGTGATTCTACCTGCTCTGGCGTAGACGGGGAACATTTTGAGGATGTGGTTGCTGGTTGCTTGTTTCAGCAGACAAGTGTTTGGTTTGTTTGAGTTTGGAGATGGACAGGGGAGAGGGAGAGGTAGATGTGGATGTGTGCTCGAGATGTTTATTTGGTGCGTATCTATGTCATTGCAATTAGGGTTGAGGTCATGATGGAGCTTCCTGTTCACCTTGATGAGTTGATGGACCACGTGACTTCTCCTCGAGGCCGCAATTTCTTTTCGTGGGATCTAGGGTGCTAGAAAATCCATAGGTGGTGGATATACACATTGGAGTTCCTTGATAACAACTGCTTTCATTTATATAAGCTTTTCTTTTCATTTTCGTTCGTGTTCTTGAAGTTCTCTCTCCTTTGGTTTTTTGTGTAACCACAAAGCCCTAAGTCACCTCTAGTCGCAAGCGGACTGAAGCTATCAGTCTCCAAGCAAATTAATGTCACAATCCTAATTATTAGTGATTGTCGCATGAGCTTTGCTATTTAAATTCCTTGCATGTTTAAAATACGTCTTTTCCATCAAATCTACGCATAAGAATCACCCACCCCTCTGGACTTTCAAATAGTGTGGACGGGCCTAGACCAAACCAAAAGCAAGTGAGGAAGCCAAGGGCTAGAGAGGTTGGCAGGAGTGAGTGTATTTGCAACTGAATTGTGGTGGCGAGCAACTAAGCGATGCGCGAAGCTATATATACAGATCCATGTCACGTGCCCAGTCACTTGACCAAAATCCCTTCGTCCCAATCCATCATCTCACCCCCACCACAATAGCACCGACTTGAACTTCTTCTTGTGAGATTCAATTCCAATTCTACCAAAGAGGCCCCCAAGCTGATTCGATACACAGCACTACAGACATATTTGCCTTCGATTTACTCTAAACGATTCAGGACTTTTTGAGGAGCTTCTCGATTCTCACGGGCTTTGCCCTCCTGTCTCTTTATCCTCCTCATATTAACGTAGGGGGTTGCCTCTCTAAACCAACGAACAACCCGCAGGAGGTTTCAAGCCGATCCCAAACGTACTCCAGTACTGGTTGAAGGTTTTATTCCATTTCACAATGAAGCGGCGAAGTGGACAACGGAAAGCGGTGGTAAACGAACTCATGATATTCAGGGATGAGATGGTGACACATAATATGGAGATGGAATCGAGGATGTCGATTGGACGACAACCACTGATGATGATAAGTAGTATGGTTGGGCCTCTAGTTGAGCCCGAGGAAATTCGACAAAGACAAGATTTGGGGACCGAAGTTCTTGGAGAGGAGGATGTTGTACGCACACACATTTTGGGGAAGGCAATTGGTCAACATCGGATGAGGACGTGGATTCATGGCCTGCGAACAACAGCCGCCAATTGGATCCATTCAACTCATGAGTCGATCAAGCGTATTGACAGATCCATTCGATCACAGCGAAGAAGAGCAAGAAAACCGGTCTCGATTTCGATCTACAGTGACGAGCCGCCGCCACCACCATATTCATCTATAGACCTGCGACAATAACTCTCCAGAATCTGCGACAAGGGCGTCTCTGGTATCAGCTCCGGTTACTAGCCCGAAAGATGTCTTGCAAAAACTAAACAATCGACGCCTCTCGAGGATGGCCTACGATGAAGGGCTTAGAAACGAAAGAATGGAAAGGGAAAAGAAATTCTCCTATGCCATATAGGAATTGAACCGCTTTCTGGGCTCTGTTTACTCTCGCAACATCTTTCCCAGAGCAAGAATCCTCCTGAATTTACACTTGCATATATATTCTTACCTATGCTCTGTCGATCGACGCTTGAACAATCATGGAATGTTAATAGTAGAGCACATATTGCAAGTTTCTCTTCGGTACAGTAGAGCAGAAAATTCCTTGGCAGACCTTGCTGAGGAACATGTTAATCTATGGGCCGTAGAAGCTGCTTTCAAACTAAGGGTATCGTGTGCAAAACTCCTCAGATGACTTGGATAAACTTAAACACTCAAATGCGTTTTGAATCATCATCTGGTGAGAAAGGAAATATAATTATACGTATTAAATTCCAAATAATTGTGATTTTGCTATTCACTTGAGTGTATAGGGGGTGATGCTGCATACAGAAACCAGATCGATGCTATAAATCACCAGGACCAATTATATATTCTTTCCAAGTCGAAAGAAGAATTAAAGTAGAAGATCTTGATTTTCAAAAGTATTCTCTACCTGTAACATTTGCAAAGACGGGACCAAGGAGAAAAGGCTATGTATGTACGTTGTTTGGATTTTTGATATTTCTGTACATGTTGTCTTTTTGTACCTGAAACAAGATATAGAAAACGCCGCCTTTAGCTAATAGAAACCACAAATTTGCTGTCTATCATACATGGTCTATAACATCTCAAATTTCCAGGCACATCATGTTCAAACATGCTGCTTGGTACTGACAGCACTCAAATCATCATCATACGTAGTTGTGATCTCCGTATGGCGCTGGATCCCCCCTCGGCCTTATCCGTATTGTGCATGATAAAGTCGTCGCTATTACTGTCCAAGTTCTTGGTGTGGCCAGTACCGATCTCGACATCGTATGCTTTGGATGTATCCTTACCCATCGTGTCCATCTTGAAGGTACCGGTGCCAGTGCCGGTGCCTTTTGTGTCGTTTTGCTGGTAGTAGGGGCCCGAGGGGCCTTGTCCTCCACTAGAGCTTCCCCCTGTAACGCGGTTGTAGAGTGGTCGGAGGGCCGGGATGCAAACGCAGATGATCGTTAGGGTTAACTCGGACGTGGTCCACATCACCGAGTCACTGACGGCAACTGAAAAAGCAATGTATTAGCATAGGCTAGATAACGGGTTTTCTTAACCTGGTAGAGATGGCTTACAAAGATAATCGGATGTCTTGTTAATTGCGTCTAAGCCAGTAGTACGAATGACACCACAGATTCCAGCACTAAATAGTCAGTATGCTGGTAGATGCGCGTTATCGTGGCTAAAGTAAACTTACAAGACACCAAGGCTTAGTGAGATGCAAATAGTGATTCTTTCCTTCCGCTTGATATTAACACTCCACAGGACGTACCACGGATAGATAGCGAGGAAGAAGTCCATCGCAGCAGACCATGCTGATAAAATCATTAGCATTAATACAGCGCGAATAGAGTCGACTCAGGGAATAATAGCTTACAGCACAAGATTTCTGCAACAAGAGCCAAGTTCATATGACAGACTTGTCCTTCGGCAGCCTTAACTCGTGGGTCCCAAATAGATCTAGTAGGTGTGCATTGCGCAAAAACCGCAATAGCAACCAAAATACTGAAGATCATGATGCTAATTATCCAGAACCAGAGGATCATTTTGTGCCTTATCGAATGTTAGTTTAGACTCCATGGAGTGATGATACGTGCTACTCACCATGTCTTGGTCACTATCCGCATCAAGAAGATGGCAACTGCACACTTGCTAAGCCCCATAGCCAAGGCAATGCAGGACTGTCCGATGAGTATCATCAGAACTCCATGTGTAATCTGTTCAACATCCAGCAGGCCAACGTGAGTGCCCATGCCGTAATGGACTGCGGCACTGATCAGGCACGTGAATGCACACATCAGGACCTGGTGCTCGAATGTCAGCTAAATAAGCAATCGACAATTGAACTTCTGAGGTCTTACCCAAGCAGCCATCAGTAAAAAGTCATCCGGACCTACTCTTCCTCCCACATACGTTCGAGTATACCATCGCAGGGCGATAATCCCGCCAGCGAGAGAGGTCTCAACCCACATAACAGCGAGTAGCTGCTGCCCCTTATACCCAATCTGATTATTCCCCATCTTAACCAGAAGAATCGAACCTCGAAGTTTGAAAGTCTTTCTAAGAGTGCTTGAGACGAATGATCATAAAGATTAGATTCTTGAAAGGCAAGCTGTTTGAATCCACAAAAGTCTGAGCGGGTTTATACCTATACTCCTTTGTGAAATTTTAGCTTCGATCAGATACAGGGTGCCAATGAAACGAGTCGTGACATTCTGGAGATTTCCCAGGCGAATGTGTATGAGCGTTGAAGGAAAAGTGAAGACTCCCTTCTTCATGCATAAATTCAATAGCGATCTGAGGAATCGGAGATGCAAGAACGATTCTTCATTGCAACATCGTACTGTACGGGCCACGATAGTAAGAATAGGAAATAGAAGTGTAGAGCATTTGCTTGTCATTACTGCATTTGGTAGACTTAGGGCTTTCTAGCACGTTGTCGTAGCGGGTAGGGGGATGGGGCGATGGCAAAGGATTACTGTACGCCGCAAGGGTATGCATAGCACACTAACAATATTTCCGCCCTCGGTTCCATTCATGGGAACCCAGCCCAGTACGGCCGTTATTCACTTGGCTAACTGCCGTCCAAAGTTTCCGGTCCCTGCATTAAGAATTTAACAGGGAGAGTCCCTGAGGCAGTTGTGCCTTTTAATTCTTTAAAGCCTTGTCCTTGTTTGCTTACATCCCCCCGTGTCCATCATGTGAGTTTTTAACTCCGCAGTAAAACTCTGTAAGGTACTCATACTTCATTGGCTAATTTGGCTTCGTACTTTGCAAATTACTTCTAGACTCCGTAATCCTTTGAATATCCCCTACCTAGTTTCGAAGCTCGGTGCTAATGCAGACAGCGGGTCGCCCGGGGAACTCGAGTATCCTCCCGCGGAAAATCAGACTAAGCGTTTCAAAAATACTCCGTAATCTTAGTGAGTAGTGACTAAGTACGGACCGGCTTCGTATGATCGCAGTTCGCTTAGAAGATCTCTATAAAACCGCTCTATAGGTGTATACGCGGGGGATCTAATCGACTTAATCCGTACTATTACCATAAATAAACCAAGAGTTAATGATTAGCAATTCCAATAATTGATTTGATGAAAACAGAAAACAGAAACACAGAAGACTAACCATTAGTATATTGGGACTAAAAACGGATAATTGATCCCTATACTCCGTACTCAGTGAAGTGCGGAGGCGATAGTCACGAATCAAAAAGGGTTATGATCAGAGATTCTGGGGTTATGGGCGCAATCAATACGGGCTCAATTTCGATCATAAGAGGTCCCAGCGCTCCAACCCCGGAATCTTAGCGGCAGCACTTACGCTGAGCTAATCGAGGAAACCACTAATCTGTAACGAATTTTCCTTTATCCAATCAACTCTTATCGTTGAAAGCGGCAGGAGTAACTAATTCATTGCAAGCCTGTATTCTTGGGGAACTTCTATGAACGTGGTGCAGGGAAAATGCATGTGAAAAATAGGTTAGCGAAGATGCATGTGGATAATAGTCCACTAAACAACAAGTTTACAGCGATGCACAGGTCAAGGTGTGGTAAAAATGTTATAGCTATTATTATTCTATCAATCTTCCAGAATCATAATCCTGCTTCGGCTGTTTCCACTAAGACTATTCCGCCCTTATAGACACGTCTAAACGAATAACACTGCTTTTATATACACCAATCTATTTGATTTCCACCACGTTGCCTTAAAGACCACCCTGTCAGCTAATAGATATCTATCTATTCAGACTTTGAACTTCCAACACTGTCAACTAAAACCGCTCCGTGACTTTCAGCGGCAAAGACATCCTTGAGCTCAACCTCCACCTGGTCTCCAAACGTGTGATTGATTTCTTCCAATGACAAGCCCATAGTCTAATGAGATTGTGTCAGCCAACAGCACAAAAGATAGAATTGAACGAGCACATACCTCTGGGAAGTAGAAGAAGATACCTATTGCGCTAACAACGGTAACTGAGACGAGAATCATATAGAATTCCCATCCAATAGTCTTGAGAGCCACGGAAACCGGAGCACTGTATGCGATTGCATTTCCGAAGAAACTGGCATAGGCAAGAGTCGATCCCTCACTTCGGAGATGCGTGGGCCAGATTTCAGATCCGTAGACGTAAGATGTACACTCAACAGTCGAAGTAAAGAAAGCACCGAATATGAAGTACAAAGCTACCAGGGCGTTGGTTCCAGCTTGGTTAGTTGAGCCTAGATAGTACTTGACAAGTGCAGCCATGACACTGAGAATAGCAGCGCTACCTATCCCACCGACAACTAAATAATGTTAGAGAGAAACATGAGCGAATTTGATTTACTTACCTAGAAGTTTGACTCGGCCCACACGATCGAGCAGGACTACGTTGAAGCCACAGCCAATCAACGCACACACACTCCAGACAACTCCCAAACCCAACTGCACCGTGGTGCCAAATCCAAGGCCAGCCATGAAAGTCGGGACCAAATTTGCAATAGCGGTGATACCAGTTCCTTGGCCCATGATCCAAAGAAGGATGGAGCAGAACGCTCTCTTTCTGAGATGTGGAGTGCTGAAAATATAGATAAAGCCCTTGGGGAGGAGCTTCTCAGTTTCAACCTGTGCCTTGATCTGAACTGCTTCAGCGTTGGCCAGTGTCGCATCAGGATCACTCTCGGTGTTGTGAAGGTATTGCAGCACTTTCTTTGCATCCTCATCGCGCCCTTTCTCCATCAGCCAGCGAGGCGATTCCGGCAAAAAGTAGAGCGAGCCGAGGTGGATGCATGCTATACCAGCAAGCACGATGAAGTTCAACCGCCATTGGATAGCAGACTTCACAAAACTGAACGCTAGGGCGCAAAGGGAAGCGACGATGTATGCAGTTACAATGCCAACTCCTTGCAGTCCAACTAACAGACCGCGATTGTGAGGTGGGGAAACTTCGCTCATATAAACAGGCGTGTTGGCGAGTACCATACCAGCGCCAATTCCGCAAAGAACTCGAGCTGTGAGGAACATCTCGATACTAACAGAGCCGGCTTGAAGTGCTGCCGAAATGATCACGGTAATGGAGGCGCACGCATTTGCAATCTTTCGTCCGAATTTGTTGGCGATGGGAGCTTGAACGAGAGACCCGACCATTGCTCCACCCAGGAATCTAAATTTATATTCAGTGAAGTTCAATAGTACTAGTAGTGTTTCTTACCCTCCGAAAAGTCCATCTGTAATCTGAGTAGCATTCGATCCCGAGAGAAACTTGGCAATGAAGGTGGTTTGAGCAAGTGTGCCCGAGATGGTGTTTGCTGAGAATCCATAAAGAAAGCCACCGAGGCAGGCCGTAACAATTACCTGTGATGATTAAGTTAAGCTTATACTGAGAGAAGAGGTCATAGCAACATACCACAACGTTGACAAAGCTGGTGTGTCTTGGGATGTGAACAGACTGAGACTCGTTGGCGCCAGTGCTCTTCAAAGAGGACTCATCCTTCTCGTTAGGAACCTGCATCTTTGTATCCGAAACGTCTGTCATGGCGTAAATGTCAAAGAGACGTAGTAAATAGGTGTTTGTCGATGAGATATACCACGGTCCACGTGGGAAATGTAAATGCAAACTCAAGACGAAGGTCCGATGAAAGTTAAGGTAAAATGGTAGCCGGCAGTCTGCAGCTTCAGATATGTGTTGAAAGTGTGACGACCTATGAAAAGGCTTTAAAGTTGTTTCTGAGATAGAAATAGTAATCTGTTAAGGGCTTTCAAGCTGGACCGAAGAAGTAATGAGTGTGCCTCTCCACCATGTTTAGGGTCAGTACTCCGTAGTAGATAATGCATGCTGCATTGAAAATATTGACCCGCTTGTCGGGGGTCGATACTGCACTGGGCTTACCATGCATTTCCTGTGCATGATGATCTCCTCGCTGGCTTGTTGGAATGACTGACTCGCTTACGGAGTAGAGTTTCGGCCAGGGTTTCTACAGCCAACTTCAAAATCCCCTATCAAGTAAGTTTAGGAGGAATTTGATTTTGAACATCACTACAGAAAGACATGAATGGTTGAGGCGATGAAAGCTTGGGCTTACAAACCGATTACCAAAAGAAAGCAGGCTTCCCTCAATATGACAGTAAAAAATTAGAAAATCTACTGGGCGGGGAAAATCTAGAAGTTCGTGAGGCAACGGCAACGGCAGTGGGCGAGCGAGGCTAGCTCGCCAATGCACTGCACTTTGCTAAACCCCTGTACCTATCACATACCCCGGCTTTAGCGTTAGTGGCTATTGCCCGATTGATGATCATTAACTCCTTGATATCCAATCATGCTTTATAGAAGACTGAGAATGTACCAAAAAAAAAGATACAGGAACTGTTTCCCGCTGCTGCCCCTCAAAATTATATACCGAGTAGTAGATCGTAAGAAATATGATCTGATTAACACCGCAATTTTCGATCCTGGCTCGAACCCTACCGGGAAAATGTGAGACTACTCCAGCCGCGAGGCTAAACTTCTCTAATCCCGAAACACTCCGTTGGTCTTTGTGCTCTTCTAGACTACTTGTCGGAAATAATATACGCCATTGATATCCAATCGCTTTGCTCTTACTTTCCAGCCATCTCAAGACCTTTGATTTTAAGCAATTCTTTTAGAGTTCAACGCAACCAACCATTTTTTTTAAACCGCAATATCAGACTGCAGATATGGATGTACCCGAGGCCGAAGTCTTCCCCATGCTCAAGGGCAAAGTCGCCATCGTAACGGGCGGTTCGCAAGGCATGGGCAAAGCCACTGCCTCAGTATTTCTGAGAGCTGGTGCCAAAGTCGTCATAGCCGACATCAAAGAGGAAGAGGGTCAGAAGACAGTCTCTGAGTTGTCCCAATATGGCGAAGTTCTATTCGTCAAAGCAGACATCTCCAAGTCAGAAGAAGTGCAGAACCTCGTGGCTCAAACGGTAGCCAAGTTTGGGAAACTTGATGTGGCTGTCAATAATGCTGCTCTGTCACCAGACAACTCGGCGCTTGTTGACTTTGATGAGAGTTACTGGAGGAAAACCATCGATATCAACTTGACAGGATCGGCTTTGTGCTGCAAGTGGGAGATGCAGCAGATGATCAAGCAAGGCACAAAGGCGTCTATCATCAATATTGCCTCTGTCAATGCTTTCAAAGTGCAGCCGAACATGCCAGCCTACACGCTCGCAAAGCATGCTATCATTGGATTGACGAAACACGCTGCGATGGAAGGTGGAAAGCATGGAATCCGCGTGAACACTGTTGCTCCCGGAGCCATTTTTGTAAGACTTCCTCAATTATCATTCTCCTATAGTATCGACTAACATGGAAAAGAGTGACATGTCGGCGGCGGCTTTGAAAATCATGGGAACAACGATGGAAGAGTTTGCTCCGACCGTGAGCTATCTGAGTAGATTTGGAATGGCTCACGAGGTTGCACAAGCATCGCTCTGGCTATCTTCGGACAATGCTTCCTACATCACTGGAATTTGTGTGCCTGTTGATGGAGGATATTTGGCAAAATAGGGTGGACATTTTTCAACTTGAAGAAAACAGCCTAATGTAGGCTTTGAGACGTGGAAGGGACAACATTCTGGATATTATATAGACCATTCATTGAGTGATGTGATATCTAAAAATCATATGAACTTCATTTTCGGTGATATTATCGTGTCTATGTAGTATAAGGGTCTTGTAGAACCCTTGAATGTCTAGCTTGAATTCTCAATACGGAGGGCCATCTGCTACGCTATGTGCCTATACACATTCGGAGATGTATTTATAACACCTTAATTCACGACGGTAGGCTTATACTAAATCTCTTCGGTAAACATTCCAATTTTAATAGACAAGACATTATTCTTAATCGAAAATTTATAGTCTTCTTAGACTCGTACGATATAGCAGCACCTTATTAAGATTAAATCTAGGGTAAAACAAATTACTCTTTCGTATAAACGGGTGGCTTGCTTCCTTCCCTTCGATGCTCAACCGTCCACCCTGTCAGACTTAACATTAATGCAGGTGAGCCTCAGTCAGGCAAGATCTGCGGATCCAGCGTCGTGGATCCCTCCCTGGTCCCGTCTTGACGGCAATTGGGGCCGCCGCTCGGTTCGGCCCCTTTTCTGTGCTGGATCGCAGGATCGGACGATCAACAATAGCAACACCTAAACAGGTCCACGCTAGACATGACTGAGCGCCCGAGCCGGCCTTCCCCACCATCATCCCTGGAGAATCTCCAGCATACACCGAGGACCCCTGGAAAGCCCTCAAGTGCTCAAGGCGTTTTTTGAGTTCAGATAGCGTACCGAGTACCATACTCGAGTACGGTAGGAAAGAGTATGGTTTACTCTTTGATGATTTGTTGCACGCTACGGACTTATAGATTCTATGGAATATAAGATCGCTAACGGCTCTACCCGAAGAGTCTCCCCTTGAGAATATTAGCTACGGTATTGCCGTACCCTGTGGTAAAGAGCCAGCTACTGCCCCCACTGAGTCCACTAAACAATAATGTCTCAAACAAAGTTGCCCGCCGGAAAACGATCCGGTGTGAAGACGTGGGGGGATGGGTTACTGGGGTACGGAGTACTGGGTCTCGAAAGTTCGAAACGCACATGCCGGGCTCGGGGAATGTAGTCGCGCTTTGGTTTAGGGGCACCGGCTAGCTGTTTTGTGGTTCTTCGCTTGGACCCTCATGCTGACAGTGACACGCACGCTCCATCACACCCTACAGCAATGTTGCGATTACTGATTAGATTTCCTAAGATCTACGTGTAAGCTAAGCCTCGTTTACTCGCGTTTTATTAAAGTTTGACATCCCGCTGTCTTTTCTCCATAAATATGTACATCTTCTGCATCACTTAAGGAGCTTAGATCCGAGGATTAAGTCTGATAGTCCTATTATCTTAGCCTGTCTAGGTATTCTATTTGTTTCTATATAACCTTATACGGACGACGCGTGCCTAAATAGTCTTAGGATAAAGACTTTGCAAGGGTATTCTTTCTTAGTACTTTTAGCCTTGTGTTAAAATTTCACTAATGCATCTCTATACGCTAAGTAGTAGATTTATAGTGGGATTATCAGACCTAAAAAGATTCGAGTATTATGCCCTAAAGAGATGTGCGAAGTTGCGATACAGTAATCTCTACTTCGTATATCGACCTCTCCTTGGAACCCTGATACAGGGTGTTGTTACCGAATCTGCAACTTTCCACTTAAAATCAATATATGACTATACAGTAGAATTATAGGATATCTATTAGTAAAAAAGCCCCTGGAGAGATCATTTATGCCTTATTTAGAAATTAAACTGTAAAAAGCCCTGTTTTATAGTGGAATAAGGACGTTTCCGGCTACGGGAGTCCATATAAACCTGGTAAAAGGTAACTTATAATACTTGGAATAGCAAGTTGGGTGACAACCCCTGTACCGTGACCCTCACCGCATCTCCCTGCATTATGAGGGAAGGAATTTCCCAATTCCCAAGGCGCTGGGATCGGAAATAAAGCGCATAAAGCAGATGAAAGACAGGCAGCACGAACTCCTTTGAATTTAATATTAATCCTCTTCCACCTCTGTAACTCGTGGATATTGTGCAACAGCAAAGAAACGTAAACATGGCAGCAACTCAATCTCGCGTCCACGAGGGGAAACTCGCCATTGTCACAGGCTCAGCAAGGAGTAAGATTCCCAGGGATAACCCTTCAACGATGCTGGACTGCCTGCTCACAGTTTGACTAGGCATCGGAGCAGCCATTGCCCGCAAACTCGCCAGCAAAGGATGCAACGTCCTCATCAACTATGCAACCACGTCATCCGATGCCTCAGCTGCTAGCCTAGCGACTGAGCTTACTTCCACCTACTCGGTGAAAAGCGCTACAATACGCGCCGACATTAGCACGACTGAGGGCTGCGATGCTATCATCGCTGCAGCAAAAAAGCACTTCTCTAAAGATGAGAAGCTTCAAGTCGACATTCTAGTCCACAATGCTGCAGTCCTCTATGTCGGCCCCGTTGAGGCCGTGGTTGCGAAGGAGTTCCACCACATCTACGCGGTCAACGTGCTCGGTCCCGCGCTGCTCACAGCAGCATGCAAGCCACATCTCCCAACGGACCGTTCAGGTCGTATCGTCATGATGTCCAGCATCAATCCCAAGATTGGCACGCCGCAGACGACGCTGTATTCGGGGACCAAGGCGGCTGTGGAGGCCATGACGCGCGTGTGGTGTCGGGAGTTGGCTGAGAATGCCACTGTGAATGCGATCAATCCGGGCCCGGTGATGACGGATATGTATTTGTCGTCTTCGGAAGAAGTGAAGCAGAGTCTGGCAGTGTGGAATCCGGTTACGCCATTGGCTGCGGTGAGGGATACGGATAGTCCCGAGGTGAGGGAGCTGGGGAATCGTTTGGGTGGGAGACCGGCGTATGATCATGAGATTGCGGGAATGGTTGCTGTTCTCTGTGATCCGGATGCGGGGTGGTGCACTGGCAGTGTTGTCAGTGCTAATGGAGGACTGTCTTTTAGCTTTTAGAAGTTTCCATAGCAGATTTCTGCATGTTGTTAGACTTGAGTTCTTTCCGGGGTATAACCTGAGAAGAGAAAAGCTTTAAACTTACTTCAGTTGAAGTTATGTCCTGTGGTAGTTACAAATGAAGGTTCGTGGTTTTCGCTGTCAATCTTATATTCCGCGTGACTTTTTCACAATTGGAAGAGAAAGTTTAGCGCAGATCAACCTAGGTCGATAGTTTTATTTCTGACATGTATATAATAATGTATATCTGTGCGCATGTGTGTGTGTATTTATGTTTGTATATCTGTGCGCATGTGTGTGTGTATTTATGTTTGTATATTTGTGTGCGTGTGACTTTGTGTGCGTCTATGTCAAACCAGCCGACAGACTACTCAGTCCGAGGATTTCAGCCAGCGGTTAATGAAGTGGTTATAATACTAGACTCTCATCTCAGTCGCAACGAGTCTTTCACTCGCATTCTTCTTTTGAGGCCTGCTCGACTGGCTTTAGCTTTTTCTTCGCGTCGGAAATATCAATTAATTAAGAGATAGAGGTCAAATCGACCATGTTGCTCAAAAGTTGAAGCATCCGAGTTAAACGGCGCATTAATACCTGTCTCTACTTACTCCGAAGACTACAAGTTCCAGGCTTCTAGGGCTGTCTGGTAAGCTTTTGTCACGCCGTTGCTCTTTGGACTTCGTTATGTCCGCTTTGCTCGGCGATGATCGCTACCTACTTGTCAACGAGCTATTTTTTATATACGGCTATTATGCCCTTCTATGTTTAGAAACAAGCCCCCTCGGTGCTCGCAAGTTCGCGCCTATAGGAGCCTCGGGCTCGCGCTGTGTAGATTAGTTATCAAGCCTTTACTCCTATGAAGCCTTTATTGCCTAAATCTAATAATTATTATAGTAATATATTCTTCTTCCTCCTCTAATACTTCCGCTCTTATTTTTTTCTCTTATCTCCTTCTCTCTCTTATCTCCTTCTCTCTTCTCTCTTCTCTGCTTAT
>QGMG01000233.1:0-40578 GCA_007825325.1 Lachnellula cervina | reverse complement strand
TAATATAATATAATATAATGCAATGTAATAAGATGTTTATTTATATATAAAGGGTTTAAAGGATTAGAAAGGCGCAATAAAGAAGGAAAATGCTATAAAAGGAAGGAATAATAGGTTATTTATATATTATTATTATAGGGCTATAGTAGCGCCTTATTAAAGCAAGAGGTTATAAGATTTCTTAGATATATAAGCACTAGATATTAGTAGAAGTAGCTTATATTAGAGTAGGAGTATTAAATTATATTCTATATATAGTACTGCTACTTACTTATACAAGTAGTAGAGAGTAGCTCTTGCTTATTAAGAGCTAAGCAGATAGAGAGAGATATAAGTAGAGCTTTCTCTCTCTCTCTCCCTTTCTCCCTTCGATTAATCTATGCCCTCTTTACTTCTACTGCTTAGTTACTACATTCCAATATATATCCTTTTAAGTCCCCTAAATGTCTAATTATCTTGGCTATTCTATCAAAGCCTACACACAAGACACACTTAATGAGTGAGATACGCTTAATGACATCCCATACATATACTCCCACTATGAATTCAAACCCCCCAAACACAGACTCTGAAAGACAGCAAACCGAACAACCTTCTACAACGGACTACAACACAAGCACTCAGCAATTTGAGCTATTCCCTGCCTTACCTACAGAGCTCCGCTGGCAGATCTGGCGATGCGCTATCCTCGATGTCCCCGGACGTATCATACCACTCCAAACAAACCCCTCCCAGCGCAACACCTCACCGACCTACTTCCGCAGCTCCCATCCATATCCATCACTTGCAAACACCAATCGTGAAGCACGCCAAATTTCGTTTGAGGTCTTGCAACCACTCTTCGAGATTCCTAAGAGGGAGAAAGACGGCTTTAGTGGATTTCTAGCTGTGGATCTGACTAAAGATACTCTACTTCTAAAGCTATGTTTTGGGAGTTTTTCAGATCTCAAGCGTCTTTCTCGAAATCTCGGACCTCAAAAGGCAAGATTGATCCGAAACCTGATCGAAGAATCCGCAAGGGGTCAAATGGGTTACTTCCATTTGGATATACCTAAATCCGAAAGGTACATGCTACGAGTCACATAGCTCTGGACCTTGGATTAATATTATCCTTTCATGGCAGGCGGAAAGTAGGACTGGAACACCAATTCCCAAAGAGCGTTCTGGGGCATTAGAGGTTGAATCATCGGTGATGAAAGTGGAAAAGTAGTATCCTTCATATTGTCTTTCCAGTGTGTTTTGACACAGGTTCAACTGAGCCTGATCAATACACTCGTTCTATTCTACATCTACAGGTTAATGCAAAAGATACGCAACATGGTTTAGAAGCTGGATGAGCTCACTGCCTTTGTGAGACGATGGAGCAAGACAGGTTTAATCCGTTGGTCGAGGGAAGATTATTTCCGGTTCTGGATCTTTCAAGGTCACTATGATTATGTTTTCGGCGAAAGATGGTCTCTCAGAAAAAGTCCCGCCACTTTGACGTTCTCGGTATGTAGTATCTCCATATCGACAGTCGAATAGAGAACGTTTTCATCGTCTCTCCGCCTCCCACCCAATCGAGACAATCACATAGGGCTCAAGTCTAGTCTACGCCGTAGTTTTGCAAGACACCGTAGCTCTGTTAGCGACAGCTGCATAATGCCTAGCAATGCTCTCCACGTAAGCCCGCGCTCTCTCCGGCTGATCCTCCCCAATCACCTCCTTGACATATTTCCTTTTCTCGGCATCCCAGACCCTCAATGTTTGTCCAGGGGTCCTGAGGTATTGGACGATGGAAAGAACGATCGTTGTCTCTAGACGCTTTCCCCGTCTAGTTGAGGTCCTACGAACAAAGGTAGCGTGCCACAGCATATTTTCAACCTTTCCAGCCTTATCGTATGAGCCGAAGTTGAAGGGTGGTGACCAACACTCAGGTTTTTCTTGGATACTAGTCAACTCCAACTCAAAATCCGTCTCCCCTTCGCCCATTTCAGAGACGCCCCGATTCATCAGCATCACCATTTCTAGACTCTGGCGGAGGTATGTAAACAACCGGCGAACAAATCTGATCTCCACAAGGTTTTCAGGCGGCCGTGGGATTCCCCATATCGAAATCTTCATATCCAGTGGCCCTGAAAGATATGATTCAAAAGCGACTTGTCTCAAGAGGGCTTCGTGTCCTGGGGAAGCCTCAAACAGGAAGTGGCCATAACCCAACCCAATCGAACCGAAACGCGGCGAAATGAGAAGGATGTCTTTGCTCAGGTCTGCGGTAATGTACTCGTGAAGACTATTTTCAGGGAACAGGCGGACCGATGTCTTGAGTATCGCCTCCCTCGCGGCATCATCCACATAGTAAAACCGAGAATGTGGCGCCGTAAGCGAAGAGTACCTGTACTGGCGTTTTGTCATGATTGCCAACACATCTTTTATCATGCTTCGTGGGTATGTGTCGCGGATATCCAAATGAAAACCGATGCGCTGGACTTTCAGACGGCGACGGATATTTCTTCCGATGGCTTCCAATATGCCGCTGGGCTTGCGTGGTGGGTATCGAGGGAGATAATTGAGGGCGACGACTCTTCCAGGAGCGTCACGGCACGCCTGTTCCCAGATATCGAGCTTGAGCTCCTTGGGAAGGCCATTGTAAGAGGCGGGTGGAGTGTCTTCGTCGCTCATCGTTCCGTAAAGACGTTGGTGCTGGATGGGACTCTGCCGGATTTGTGATTGTTCAATTCTTTGTGAGGCAATTCATCGTGCTGGGGAAAGCAAACTCAAGTCATGGGCGGGGAAGGGAGTGGGTTCTTGAAGTGGTGAATTGGACTAAGAAGTTTTACAGTTAGCAGTATAACTGTGAATTGCTGAATGTTCGTGAACACATCAAGTAAGCGTAACTCTCATGTCTTTTCTTCTCTTTTTCGTGTCTATATTTCAAGTCTAGATTAATAAAGCACCGCGCTTATAAACTATTAGAATAATTAATCATAGGAGCAATCAAATGATTGAGAAGATAATTACGTATATATTAAAGTATATGAAGTGAAATACCGACTGAAATAAAAGTTTTAGACTTAATAAGCTTACCTATATAACAAGCAGCGGGTATTTAGGGTCCGGTCCTCCGGGTGAATAGCTATTCCGGCCCGGCTAGGCCTCCACATTTGCATTTGTACATGTTGTGCCTTGCCTTGTTCATTTTCTCTCTTCCAGCTCGCACCAGCAGCCGTCTTCAATATGCCCTCAAAACTCTGCATTCCCTGTTCATCGATTCCATGGGATAAGCTTCTCGCCAGTGTAGGGGAAGATGAAACTCGTATATCTTTTGTGCCGTATCGCTTCTCGTACCACCCTTCGCCCACCACCACGGGCGTTGGAGATCATGGATGTAGTGTTTGCAAAGTTCTCTTCTCCACCCACCCAGAACTTGAGCTTGGTAATCTTACGGTCCGCATTTCGAACATCTATAGTTCAGACGCGCCTGATGATATCCAGAGCTCGCTTGCGAGATACTTAGTTCTAAGGTTCGAACGAGCTTTGACGGAACTTCATACACTTACTGTTGTGGAATTCAATGTTTGCGCTAGACAAGGTACGTAGCTACTTAGATATCTCTGCATCCTGTTGCTAGATACGCTCGTTGTTCATGTAGGCCTTTTTCCGCATTTGGCTAAACCTTCCTAACTTGGTTGTTGAAAATAGATCAATCTGAAGATAGCTTATTTCTTGGGCGACTCGTTGAAGACCCAATAACTTTAGGACTTCAATCCGTAACCCGGTCTTGGTTTGATTCATGCACCCACACGCACAAGGAATGCATGAAATTCCAGGAGGTCAACGCACTATTGCCAACCCGCATCCTGGATATCGGTGTGCAAGACCAGGATCTTATCTCTCTGCGAGAGTTCCCTACAGGAAGCAATGGCCAATATGCGGCTCTAAGTCACTGCTGGGGCACAAAGCAAACTTTCATAACATCCTCAACAAACCTAGAAGACCGCAAAAAGTTTATTGACTTCAATGAGCTACCTCAGACATTTCGCGACGCTATTTCTGTTACAAAAAGCCTTGGAATAAATTATCTTTGGATCGACTCTCTTTGCATTATTCAGAACGACATAGACGACTGGAAAAGGGAATCTGTCAAGATGGAACAAGTCTACTCTGACGCCACATTAGTCATCTCTGCTTCAAGAGCCACGTCTGATTCCACTGGATTTCTCAATCCCCGTAGGACTGATGAGATTATATCCATCTCATATGGCGAGGGCGAGAAAACCTCGAACTTATATGTTCAACAAGCCTTGCAACCATTTAGCTCCCTGGACCCACTGAAATCAGAGCCGCTACATCAAAGAGGTTGGGCGCTGCAAGAACGGTACCTTCCAAGAAGAACACTATATTTTGGATCCCATCAAATATTTTGGAACTGCCAAACGCTCTCTCGATCCGAAGACGGCAGAATTCTGCAACGCCCATGGTTCGATCTTCAAGAACTGCTACTACCAGCTAAGAAGACCCCCGGTAAGGATTGGGCCTCAAGTGAGCAACTCATGCTATACCAGCCGTGGTACGATATGATAGATACATATATGAGCTGCGGTTTAACTTACGAGTCTGATCGACTACCCGCTATTGCAGGCTTAGCAAAAGCATTTTGGTTGAAGTCACAGGATTCATACCTCGCTGGGCTGTGGCGAGGTGGTTTATTGGCTGGTCTATTGTGGCGAAGGTATGAATTTGCCGCCCTCCATAGACCAGCAGCTTTCCGAGCACCGTCCTGGTCTTGGGCATCTGTGGATGGAGAGATCGAGTTTAGGGTTTACGCATGGTACAACAAGTCTCCGCACGGTATCGAATACTTTGCTTCTTTACAGGATGTGCAGATCGATGTTAATAATGGTCCTTTTAGCACTGTTAGCGGCGGTTGGCTAAGTATCGATGCACCTATATTTCCCATCGTCGGTTCTAGAGGCCCATTTGGTCTCAGTAATTACCCTAACCTACTTTATAAAGGGCTAGGTAAAGTCACTATCAGCGGCTTAGGTGCTTACCACGGGGTATTCAACAGCCTTTTGCGAGTTAAGGTTCCCGAAAATGATATCCTCATTGCCGGGTCTTTTGACTTCCCTGAAGATCACGAGAATATTACTATGGGATCGCTTTTCGCCTTATTCATTGCTGGTGTCTCTCATCCGCCACATTTCCGACACGCGTCTAGTAATGAAGGATTCTTCGGGTTAATTGTAAAGAAGAATGAAGACGGCGAGTTTTCTCGAGTAGGCATTTTGCACGGCAAGTTCATGGCCGAGGATTGTTCTCATAGCGACGAAGAGACATTTACACAGTATCGATCCTGGAGAAAAGAAGATTATCTATCCTCTACTAGTAAGATAGAAAGCCAGGCATTATGGTGTGATATCTCACTTCACGAGAAGGAGCGAAGGGTAAGTATACTGCGATAAGGATTTCACTAAGTCATAGCACAAACTCGGATCTAATGAATGTACCATTTGCGTGCGGACGTATGAAGTGGCTACTTTGTTATTGCATGGAAAGGTCTTAACCATCCAAAATAATACCTGCATCTATCAAGACAGATAACCCACGAAGGGGATTTCTTACAAATGTGTCGAGTCTCTCAAATCCCTGTATAAAGGAGTTGAACGGATACCCGGAACAGCGAAAGAACTTAACGCTTCCGTCATCTTTCTGTGGATAGTTCGTTGCCTTCTATTCCGATAGAAGTATCCAGGAGCATTAGTCACGTGATCAATACTTCTTTCATCTGATCGCGATACGATTCTGCGCAGACATAGGAAGTGCAGAACTTATGCAGAGCAGCCGAAATCCAAAGGTCTGAAGAGTATGAATGTGCTCCCTATGTATCATGACAACCGATACTCCGTAAATGACGTTACTGGTAGAAGGTTGGGGTAACTTGGGGATGCACAGATATTTATTGGTTTTCTGTGGAGCGAAAACACCACGCCAATGCCAAGTCAGTTAGAGTGACATTTTCAGGGGACAATCCCGCCCCTCTCCCCCGCATCTTCCGTACCTCCGTACAGTATACGCCGTTAAACTGCAGTCAACCAACCAATTATATCAGCGAGATAAGCATCGAAGAGCGCCTCATCAGCATGCTAGGGAATTCGCGCCGGTCCTCGTCCCCAGATGGGAAGCGACCGAGGTGAATGTCACATGAAAACAAAACCCCAGCCTCTCCCCATGATTCCTTCAAAACCCTACAAACGTATTCCGCCGCATTATTTGACGACTGAAGTTGGATACGCACTCACTCACTCACTCTTCCACTCACCCACCCATGCCTCACAATATTCATCATGAGTAGTCGTCGCAGCGCCATCCTCGCTGCCATATGCTTGATTTTCATCTTCGCCCTGTATCATGTCTCCAACGTGCCGGGATCATCGTCGACTGCCGTAGTAGGACAAGAAGCAGAGAAACCGATAACCTCAACGCCCACGACGGAGAAAGAAAAAACTCCGCTGCCGCGGCCTACTTCGGAGAAAGAGACCTCGAGCACCGAGGTCCTCTCTCCTGAGGTCCTGACCTATTTCGACCAGGTTTTCTCAGCCGACACGCCCAAAGCTCGCGACTTTCTCGCCCTCAAGGCTGCGTGCGAGCAAACTAAATGGGCGGAGGACGAGGTTTACCTTCAGTGTGGGGGCATGTCGGCCGGTTTGACATCCATCATGTCGCAAATCAAAGTCTGTCTGAAAATGGCCGTTGATACGGGGACTAGCATCGTCTTACCATCAATGCCCCTCCGTGACTCAAAGGACTTGCAGAACTTCAATTTCTTGAATGGGGATGCGTACCTGACTTATGAAGAATGGTTCGATGCAGGGCATCTGATGACGCAAATCGGTCATTACTGCCCGAAGATGAAAATCTTGCATCCCATTCAACTCGATGGCCAAGGGGCCAGCGGTGTTACGGTGAAGAACAAATGGTCGATTGATCTTGGGAAAGCCCCAGGCTTCAAGGCCTTCTCAAGCTATTTCTGGGCCGGGCGTCCCTTCAAGGCCTTTTTCGAACAGCAGTACGCCGACCTAGAAGGCATGGCATCCTTGAGCCCAGACCGGGACGAGACGAAAAAGGGCATCACGGTCGTCTCGATCGCGTCCTCATTCCTGCTCTTCAGGATCACGGACGATCCCACGGGGCAGGATCTGAGACTGTGGAATGATCTCGGACAGCTCATCCGATTCCGCGAGGCGCCGCGCAACATCATCAGCAAGCTGCTCCCGCTCATGGAACGTCCTTTCTACGGCGTCCATTTCAGGGCTGAGAATGATACCATCTGGAGCTCGCCCGAACACCAACTCAAACTTGATCTCGAGGCGCTGGATACCGCGTGGGCTAAATACGGCACGCCGAATGGACAGAAGCCTCTAGTGTATCTAGCCTGTGGAGACCAAGACCAGGTAGAGATGTTCGCGACAGCCGGGAAGGCGAAAGGTTGGGACGTGACTCACAAGTGGAAGCTAGCTCAAGGGAACGCCGAGGTTTTGAAGATGATCAACGACCTGGCGTTTGATTTCCAGGGCGCGGTGGACATGGGAATTATGGTCAAGAGCCACTTTTTCTTGGGTATTCAGGGCAGTGCGTTCTCGTCTACTGTTGGGAATGCGAGGGATGTGACGGGGAGGTACAGGGGGAGTTCGTTTACTGTCTATGATGATGGGAATGCGAGGACGCATTTGTTTAATGATGGGGATGCGACTGCTTATGCTTGCTGTTTATGATTACTGGTAGGTTGCGAAGAAATAACGAATATATAAATAGATACACAATGGGGCACGGGGGGCTACATTGGCAACATATTACGGTCAACTCGGTTCAAAGGGACTCAATTTTCATAGCTCCTTGTATAGTTCAGTGATCTATTCGTACATGCTTTCTTTCCAGCAACTTCCTATCCGATATTCTTGTTTTCAGACAACTCAAAATTTTCTAAGTCTAGAGGAAGACCATTGCTACATTTTCTTAGTAAAGCTGTAAGACTATGAATTATACCGAGATGCGTCTTTCTTGGCTATCCTTAAATTAAGCTCGTATTGTTATCATTCTTATCGCTGGGGCGGTTCGTGACAAGATAGCAAGTAGCAAGATCCTGTATTGGGAGGAAGCGTTTGCAACGGCAACTCACACGAGATTGTTTGCTATTCGGCCCCTCCATCGCCTTCCTGCCCGTCGAAGACGGCGCATTGCATGGTGTGCTATACCAAAACAACACAACTTTCAAACAGAGCAGACAGGATGGCGGAGACGACTCAGCCCGTTTTAGTTCCAGCTGGGCCGACGTCTTTGACAACTTTTCCAGACAAATACATGCCCTCTTGTCTGACCTTCATCAACTCTCAACAACTACCCCAAAGCAACGCTATCGAATAACGTCTGATCAAGGCAAGCGACTCACCATGGACGAGCCCACTGAGCCCACTGAGCCTTCCCAAGCAGGTATCCCGTTGCAGTCAATGGAGCATCGGGACCTGCTCGACATTATCGACAGGCTGCGCTCACAGGGTATCAGCCAATTCGTCGATCTGCCCCAGATCATTGTCTGTGGTGACCAGTCTTCTGGCAAGAGCTCCGCCCTTGAAGCAGTGTCTGGCATGTCATTCCCTACGAAGGATAACCTCTGCACCCGATTTGCGACAGAGCTCATCCTGCGCCGCAGCCCCTCTGCGGGTGTCAACGTCCGTATCATCCCCAGCCCAGACCGGCCCAGGGATGAGAAGAAGAGACTCGAGGATTTTGAGTATACCCATAACGTCCTGGACATTAGTCGTGCGGTCGAGGATGCCAAGGAAGCCATGGGTCTGAACGGAAACGAAAAGGTCTTTAGCACTGATATCCTCCGTGTCGAGATCTCGGGCCCAGCACAGCCGCACCTCACCATGGTCGATCTTCCAGGCCTGTTCCTAGCTGGGAACAAAGACCAGTCGACGGAGGATTCGGAACTTGTCAAGTCACTCGTCCTCGGATACATGAGAAAGCCGCGGAGCATCATCCTGGCGGTGGTCTCTGCAAAGAGCGACTTTGCCCTCCAGCAAGTGACGCAGCACGCTCGGGCTGTGGACCCGAACGGTGCCCGTACGCTGGGTCTGATCACCAAGCCGGACACCCTGGACGAGGGTTCCGACAGTGAAAGGTTCTTTATAGAGCTTGCTCAGAACAAGGATGTCAAATTCCAGTTGGGATGGCACGTTTTGCGTAATACTTCAGTTATGCCACGCGCGACGCGTCAAGTTCTGAACGAGATATGGAAGAGGCAGACTTCTTTTCAAAAGGAGTCTGGACGACACTTAAGTCATCGCAGCTAGGCGTGGCGGCACTGCGAGTGCGTCTGAGCAACGTCTTGCGGGACCAGATCCTCATAAAGCTCCCTGGCGTTCTCGAGGATGTTGAGGCCGGGATCAAGCAATGCAAGGACACGCTGGCAAAGCTAGGGACGTCTCGAAACTCCGCCTCAGAGCAGCGACGGTACTTGCTCAAGGCAAGCACGAGGTTTTCTAGCTTGGTGAAAGCCGCCATTGACGGCCAGTACACGGATGCCTTCTTCGCCGGTACCGAAGCTAGCCAAGCGTATTCGAGACGCCTTCGGGCCGTGGTCCAGAACACCCTCTCCGATTTTGCCGAGCAGATGCGCACGGAAGGTCACTCAAGGATTATTCAAGAAGGCCCAGTATTCAACAACGAGGATGAACGGTGTGTTTCCTGGGCTCACTACATCGAAGAGGTGAAAGCTCTTATGAAAGAAACCCGAGGACGGGAGCTCCCCGGCACGTACAACCCTCTCATCGTGGCCGATCTCTTTAGCAGGCAGTGCAAACCTTGGGAGGGCCTAGTTGCTAGCCTTTCCGAGCGCGTCCTTGGTTCTGCCTACGACACTGTCAACTCGGTTCTGCAACATACTGCTGATGAAGAGACTGCTAGCTCGCTTCTCCGCGAGGTTGTTGGCCCGTCTATGGAAAACTTGAAGCACGCCTTGGCTATGAAAGTGCAAGAGATACTTGAGCCGCATATGTCAGGGCATCCCATCACATACAACCACTACCTGACCGAGAATGTACAGAAGGCACAGGCCGCCAGACATCGCCGTCAGCTGGAGAAGCGCTTGAAGGGCTTCTTCAAGAAAGAAGAGCTGGCCCAAGGTGCCACTAATCACTGGTTTGACATGAAGGCTCTGGTAGACAGTCTCACGTCGTTCATGGAGCCTGACATGGACAAGTTTTCGTGCTCTATGGCTACGGATATGATGCAAGCATACTACAAAGTCAATGGCTCTTCACCTTATTTGCAATAGGACTAACACGAATCAGGTTGCGCTCAAGAAAATCATCGATGATGTTTGCATCCTGGCCATTGAAAGATGTTTGATCCAGAAGCTCCCTGAACTTCTCTCGCCAGACGTAGTCTGCGATCTCACGGATACGGACGTCAATCGCATCGCGGGTGAGAGCAATGAGTCGGCAGCCGAGAGAGTGCGTGTAATGCAAAAGCTCCAGGTGTTGGAGGCCGGCATGGTCGAGTTGAAACGACTAAAGAAGCACAACCCGTCTACGCTGGCAATTCAGGTATGAACCCCGCTGCTTCCGGTGATGCCTTTGAACTCATTTATCATAGAAAGTTGCCAGGTTGCAGGAAGCGTCCGCCGACTCAGAGGAGGGGTCGGAGACAGCAGATGAGCCTCCAGTTACTCTGAAGGAATCGGAGCTATCAGGTAATATGATGGAGTGGAGTGCCTTGACAGGCTGGACTAGTCGGAAGGCTGGGAAGAAAGACAAAAAGAAATCGAGCGGTTATGTATTGGATTGACTACAAGGGCAGGAAGCATTTGTAATTTTGGAATGAGAAACAGTATTCAACAGCGAATATGTAATCAAACCAATGTATTTATAATCTATAAGGGAGAACTCTTATCCAGGTCAGAATTGTCAGAATCCCATATACAGCTGGAGAGAAATGGCTGTGTAAAAGATATTTCTACGTGACGAAAGTGATTCTCTACAATGTATACATCGCTATCCACCATATTAACAAGTCTTCATGAAAAGTAAGTGAGCTCCATCAGTTATTCCAAACCTCCAATGTTGCTCGATTCAATTTCCGCACTACAGGCGACCCGCTTTCATTCTCGCAACATCCTCCCTATACTTCTGCATTTGCTTTGCTACAACCTCCTGAAGCGCAGCCTCAATTCGTCTGTTTTCCGAATTCGGAAAGTGCGCGGCCAATTCTTTCTTCAAGATGCTACGTGCGGTGCTAAACTGCCCTCGATCTGCTAATAACCGCGCCTTGGTTACTAATACGTCGAGCGCAAAATCCTCACCGACAATATCAGGCTCACAGCCTCGTTCAGCGTAGTCTACCAAATCTTCAGCTACATCTGGCTGCTCAAGTGTCAAACACAAACGGAATGCCTCCATGAACGTACGAAGCAGCAGTGTCCTAGGCTCGCGCTCTTCCGTTATAGATGGCTTCTCAAAATTTGTCGTGGAATGATCCGACCAAAGGTCGTGTCCCAGAAGACAAACGGCAAGTGCGTATTCCTGTCGAGCGCCCAGGTAATTCTTGGCTTCAAAAAAAGCATCACCTTTATCCCTGGCGGCACTTGCAAGAGTCAGACATTCCTCCTGCGTTGGGAGAGGGAGCATTGCTCTTTTGAAATTGGCAGCTTGAGAAGCAGTGATTCCGGTTTTAGCTCCACTGGTGATTTTGATATCGGTTTTGGACCCGTCGGACTGCATCAAGACACCTTGTCGACACGCCGCGATGGCATTTTGGACACACGATGCTGCTTTAGTGTTTCCCTGGTAGTACTTGCTCTTGGTAGCGGGGAGGAAACGGATTTTTTTCATTGTGTAGCTGAAGGCTCGATTCCTATCCGGAATTTGAACCACGTTCAAGAATTGCATGAACATTGGAAGGTGTTTGCCTGCAAGCAAGATTGGCCAGTCAGCAACGATGAATGGTGAACAATTCGAGGATATCATCTGCCGACACGGGATGGAGTGGGGGGAACTATGCATACCTGAAAAAACCGCAACGCTTGGCTTGGCGTGCGACTTTTTTTTTCCATCGTCCAACCCCTCAGGGTCCTCATGCACAAGCTCGATCTTAAGCGCGTACTCCTTACCACACCCCCTAGTGGCCATGGGAATGGAGTAATGGCATAAATCATAAAGAAAGCCAAGGCGCCCATTGTGCCTCGGGTCTTTGTACCAGTTGGACAACTTCACTACCACAAAGACATTCTGGGAGTGAAAATACTCCAAAGTCTCACGAGAAATGTCTTTGCTAACGCGAAACAGGCTAGTATTGTACTTCAAAGATAGATGGAAGGATTTAGATCGTCTGACATGGCGGGCTTCCACCGATTGGCCAGCAATCAAAGTGGCATCATTCTCGACGAGGATGTGAGAGTAGACCTTGTATCGTAGTTCAATTGGGAGTGATGTAAAACAGGGCTGGTATCCCGAGGGTTCCTCTTTGTCTGCGACGAAATTGTTAGCAAGCCCAATGAGATAATTGAAGGGTGCGTTTCGAGCATGTTGCAGCCAGCATTTTTAAGCTACTCAGATTTCTCCAAAGTGGATGTTTCTTGAAGATATTGCCTCATCAAACATATCGTTACAAATACAGCGGTAAATCATAAAATAATCACTCACCTAGAGAACGCTGGGCAAGAGCATCTGACACTTGCTGCTTGGGTGCCGATGCCACTTCTTCCGCGTCTTTCATCTCCATTTTGTTCCGACTGGTTGTATCCACTGTCTCCTCGCTCATCGTAGACATCCTCTTCTGACTAGCTGAAATAATTTTCGGATGGCTGCTTGTGGTTTGCGGCAACTGACTCTGAGAGGAGTGTTGTTGACTGGTACGTAGTTTTGTTGAAGAGGGTGCCTGACAAAGCTTTAGAAGGAGGGAGAAGCCCTCCTGTCATACCTGGATAGCCTACCGAGCTAGTACGAAGTGGGTTAGATACCTGTTATGTAGTGAGGGGTAAGGCAGGTGTGAATAACTTCATATCCGTGAATTAGCACCTGGGGAGGAGTGGCACAGGACTAGGTGAATGGAGCTCTGTCACGGACACGGTTAGTTCACCAGCTAGCGAGTCCGTTGCATCTACGGACCGGTAGCAACAAACGTCTGCGTCTTGGTCAACAAGCCGTTGCTCTGGAGCTGTTGCCCTGGAGCCGCTCCTATGCTTGCATTTGAACTCTCGCTTGTTTACCGATTGGACATCGTCATACAGATTTTTGGATCCGTGAACGTGATAATCGCTGGCATTTGAGATGATTCTTCGATATGTGCTTTGAGAGCTCGGGGTAGTTGGTAATGTAATAAGTACACTCTCAACAAAGAAAGCCATCGTGTAAGCGGAGCTGGGGATGGGCATCGGAGCCGTCAGCGTGGAAAGGATAGATCCCGTACATATGAATAGCTCTTTACCCTAGCATAGATCTGCAGAACAGCAAGAGAGATAAAAGCCAAAGCAATACTGAAGTGATTTCAGACCTTTTAGGAGCCTCTGGTGGTCGACTTTTTGGTGTTCTAAACGCCTTCTTCTAAGCGTTACACCGGCCTCTTTTAGCGCCTAGCACTTGGCGGCATACAGAGGATGAAAGGGGGGACAATTCCCTAGAAAAGCGTAAAGATAATGCAAATGTTGAAAACTGTTGGAAATCCAGTAACAGAGATCTCTTTCACTAATTCCCGCCCCTAATAAAATCTCGCTTTTCAAAAGCATTAAATAGATGGAACCAAGCAGGGGCGCAGAACGAGGAAATAAAATCGAAGAAATTGCCTTAGATCAAGCATGTTTGGCCTAAATATCAAAGTTGGATGTTTGGTGCTCACTGGTCTGCTACAGTATCTATCGCGGATACATGACAGTTCTACTTGAACCCACCGCTCAAAAATGTAACAACCAAAAATTCACCTTCCTCTCGAAGACTCGAAGACATTCTCATAGTCCACCAATGTGCTCATGCCAAACAAACACAACAACACAGATTCAAAATGAGTCGTCGTTCGATCACGAGCAGGCTTAAGAAGAAGTTAGCTAAAACAGCTACCGTCAAACAGCTCTCTTTAGGTGAGTAGTTGCAGTAAATCTGCACACCCATTTGATTGCATCCATTCGATCAGGCTTGAAGCTGTACAGCTTCTTTGCAATCCCAAAAGTGACCCTTCAACGTGCGAAAGTATACTCGGAAGCCTTGCTAACAAGTTTCGCCGTAGCAGATACTGCACAGATTCGAGAAAGCAGAGAGCTCGCCCTCAACATGACAAATGACACGCCAGAAAGCAAACACCTTGTCCCCACCACCACAAATGACAAGCCAGAAGGCAGAGACCCCGTCACTGGAACAGCAAACGACAAACCTGCGCCGCTTACAACCATTCCAATCGAGTTGCGGAACCAGATCTACTCCAACATCCTTCTTGAGAAAGACGCAGTATTCATTCGACCAGACGGAACACTGGGCTTCAAGTACGACATTGGCCTATTCAGTGTCAATAAGCAAATCTCTTACGAGAGCTTATACTACTTCCACTCCCAAAATGTCTTTGTGGCAGTCGAAACGAATTTCTGGTTTCCGCTCCTCGGTTCTCTCTGCAACTATGGCATCCCGATAGTCTTCACGAACCCGCATAGTACCGGCATAGTCGATAGCTGCGCTCTGAGGATCAAGGTTGATCATTATGAGACCCAAGCACGATTTGCGAGCGTTGCGGTCATGACGATCAGACACCTTCCGAATTTTGTGCAGTATTTGAATGCGTTTTATGTTCTGCATCCGAGGACGCTTGGCCAGTTGGTTTCGGCGACATCGAATGTGGAGTTGTATCCGATCCGTAAGCTGTTTGTCTGGGCTTCGACGGAGAATGGGGTGAGGAAATTTCATGAAATTCCTTTCATCTTCTCACCGCGGGACAAACCTTCGAGTTTCACGGTCGTGTTTCAATGTCTTCGAAGCTTTGAGGCGCTCGCTGACTCCAAGAACTTGCAGTATTACCAGGAAAATATCAAAGTGGCTTCAAGCATTGAGGATGCTCTCAATGGCTTCCGGAGGGCTCCTGTACAGCGTGTCGGAGGCGAGGACGTCAAGATGCAGATTTCTTTTGGAGGAGACTTTACCACCACCCAGGAGGCAAATATCACGTCCTCAGTTCTACCTACCATGACAAGGGAAGAGTCTATAACTGTCGCCAAAGCCACCAAGGATAAAGGAGATGCACTGTTCCAAGTCGGAGATTACTTGGCAGCTCGAGCAAAATACGGAATCGCCGCATATCTTCTGGGAGAGAACCTCTGGCTAAGAAAACAAGGCCCCAGGTACCATAGGGAGGATCGTATCGACTGGAGTAGGATTACCACGGAACATCAACAATTGCTCCTTCACACGTTCCTTGGGGGTTTCCGTACAGCTTTGAGACTTGGAAAAGATAAGTCTGCAAAAGAGTTGTTACGCTTCGTCATATATAGGCGTCTATATCTTAGTCTTGATGAACAAGCCGAGGTTATGCTCTACCAGAGCACAATATAACCGGAGAGGGGATGTCTTGACATGGCTCGTGGGACGCATGCACAATGTTTGTTTCTGAACGAAGCAAGGGTCATGGAGGCGAGAACTCGTGTTAGAGAAAGGCAGGCAGTAAAGGACAACGGGGTTGTAGCAAAAATGGTGCAGCAGCCTCTAGATCAGCTGGGCTGAAGACAGGAAGGGCTGAGTTATGAGCAGCTCTTTTTGCGTAGCCACAACTAGGAGTCGCTATGCAGATAGTTTGGCACGCTTATTGCAGGAATTTCTAGAACTTTGTTAGTTCTGAATAGAACTCTGTACAAAACTGCAAAATATTTTACATCACTTGAGAGAAGGAAGGTCGCTGGTGACTGGCAACTTTGACATGACTCAGGGGTTATTCGCCCGGGTCTGTTTAACACTTATACGCAAAAAAATACGATAGTCAGAATTGCCATAGGCTGGTAAATAAAACAGATACAGACAAGCTCAACACGTACCAAACACGCTTTCTTCTCCGCATGATTCAGATGGAGCAAAGTGAAGTTAAATGATTTGCAATCCTGTCTCCTGCTCCTGTCCTGTCAGCATTATAAAGAAGATTGACTACGGTGGCCCAAATATGTTTGCTTGAGACAAATTGTGCCCCGCACCGACGACATCATCCCACCTTGCACATCAACAAGCTCTAGACTCACAAAATGAAGCAAAGGTTCTCTTCGATAGATGTCAAAGTATGTGCTTCGTATACACTCTTATTATACCTGCTAACTTCCGCAGGTCATTGCACACGAGCTGGCAAATGCCCTCACGACATTACGAGTCTCGAACATCTACGACCTCTCCTCCAAAATCTTCCTTGTCAAATTCGCAAAGCCCGAGCACAAACAGCAGATCATAATAGACTCCGGTTTTCGATGCCACCTCACAGAATACTCTCGTGCCACCGCGGCCGAACCCTCAGATTTCGTCAAGCGCTTGCGAAAGTACCTCAAAACGCGAAGAGTCACCTCCGTTTCCCAAGTCGGCACGGACCGGATTATCGAGTTCCAGTTTAGCGATGGACAGTATAAACTGTTTTTGGAGTTCTATGCGTCGGGTAATGTTATTCTTACGGATAAGGAGCTGAATATATTGGCGCTGCTGAGGATTGTGAAGGAGGGAGAGGCGCAGGAAGAGTTGAGAGTGGGATTGAAATATTCGCTGGAGAATAGGCAGAATTATGGGGGGATCCCGCCTTTGACTGATGAGCGGTTACGGAAAGGGTTGGAGAGGGCTGTGGAACGAGGAGAAGGCGAGTTAGTCGCAGGGAAGAAGGCAAAGAAGAAGGGTGCCGATGCGTTAAGGAAGGCTTTGGCTGTCTCTATCACAGAATATCCACCTATGCTGGTCGACCATGCTATGCAGATCACTGGTTTTGATTCTTCCCTCAAGCCCGCAGAGGTCTTACAAAGTGAGCCTCTCTTAGACCACTTAATGCGGACCCTGCAAGAAGCCCAGAGAGTCGTTCAGGAGATTACGAGCTCCGAAGTGTCAAAAGGTTACATTCTGGCGAAGAAGAAAGATGGATATCAAGAAGGCTCTGAAGTAGACGGTTCCCGTAAAGGGCTAATCTATGATGACTTCCACCCATTCCGACCACGTCAATTTGAAGGCGACGAGGCCATCGTCTTCCTCGAATTTGATGGCTTCAACAAAACTGCCGATGAATTCTTCTCTTCCATCGAAGGCCAGAAACTAGAATCTAAGCTCGAGGAAAGGGAGAAAACAGCTCAAAGGAAGATCGAAGCTGCGCGACAAGACCAAGCGAAGCGGCTGGGTGGCTTACAGGAAGTCCAGTCTCTCAATGAACGGAAAGCTGGAGCACTTCAAGCCAATGTCGAGAGAGTGCAAGAAGCCATGGATGCTGTTAATGGTCTGATTGGAAAGGGTATGGATTGGGTGGAGATCGGGAAGCTCATTGAGATTGAGCAGAAACGCCACAATCCGGTCGCATCGATCATCAAGTTACCGTTGAAACTACATGAGAATACCATTTCATTGCTACTGGACGAGGAGCAGTTCGACGATGATGATGATGTCGAGTCTCAGTACGAGACGGACAGCGATGTCTCGGACAGTGATGACGAGTCCCCCGAGAAGAAAGAGCCCAAACAGAAAGCTGCAGAAAGGCGGCTGACAATTGATATCGATCTCGCGCTGTCACCATGGAGCAATGCGCGACAGTATTACGACCAAAAACGAAATGCCGCCACGAAAGAAATAAAAACGATGGAGTCATCTAGAAAAGCATTGAAGAGTCAAGAGGCGAAGATTGCTCAGGATCTAAAAAAGGGGCTGAAGCAGGAAAAGGCCATCTTGCGACCAGTTCGGAAACAGATGTGGTTCGAAAAGTTCACATGGTTTATTTCATCAGATGGCTATCTGGTTCTGGGTGGGAAGGACTCTCAACAGAGTGAGATTCTTTACAAGAGGTATTTGAAGAAAGGCGATGTCTATCTTAACGCGGATATCCCGGGAGCGGCATCAGTAATCATCAGAAACGACCCGAAAACACCAGATGCGCCAATCCCACCATCAACTTTATCTCAGGCTGGAAGCCTGGTGGTATCCTGCTCCAGCGCGTGGGATTCGAAGGCTGGAATGTCAGCGTTCTGGGCCAACGCCGACCAGGTCTCGAAATCAGCTCCTGGTGGAGACTTCCTTCCAGCAGGGAGCTTCAATGTCAAGGGGAAGAAGAATTTCTTACCGCCGGCTGTATTGTTGCTTGGATTTGGGGTCATTTTCCATATCAGCGAGGCAAGCAAGGCGAGACATGTCAAACACAGGGTGCAGGATGTTGTGGATACGCTCTCAGTAACTGATGGACTAAGTGAGAGCTTGGATACGGATAGGGAGTCAGCTGTTCCTGACCTTGACGACGATGAAGGCAGCGAGGATGACAATATCCAAGAAACTGATGATGAGGTAGAGGAAGAACACTTGTCGAATCCACTTCAAAGTCAACCTGTGACAGAACCCGTTATCTCAGACGGTGACGAGGATCCTCCTACACAAGAGATAGAGGATCTAGAAATCAAGGAAGTGGACGGTTGGGATAAAGAGGAAGCAGAGTCTAACGCTGAAACCGAGGTGACCGAAATTCTTACCCAAAACCCAAACAAATCCCAGAAAACCGGTCCTCCCCCCAAACGGGGTAAAAAGGCCAAGGCCAAGAAAATCGCCACCAAATACAAGGACCAAGACGAAGAAGACCGCCTCGCAGCACAACAACTAATCGGTGCCTCCACTGGCCAAGAAAAAGCACGTGCGGAAGCTGAAGCAAAAGCCACACGGGAAGCCGAACTAGCGTTCCAGAAAGAGCGACGAAGAGCTCAGCATCAACGAACGCAGAAAGAAACAGCTGCGAATGAAGAGATGCGGAAAGCGATGCTGGAGCAGGGTGCTAATGAACTCGACGAAGGCGAGGAAGACAAGATGAACGTCTTGGATGCGTTAGTCGGCATGCCGCTTCGCGGCGATGAGATCCTAGAAGCCATTCCTATCTGCGCGCCATGGGCTGCTTTAGGAACGTTCAAGTATAAAGCCAAGTTGCAGCCAGGGGCACAGAAGAAGGGGAAGGCTGTCAAGGAGATTGTGGCGAGGTGGGTAGCTGATGGGAAGGGAAAGGTGGATGAGAAGAGTGAGGATCGTGAGAGGGTTTGGCCGAGGGAGATGGAGTTGTTGAAGGGATGGAAGGTGGAGGAGGTCACGAATACAGTTCCGGTTAGTAAGGTGAGGGTTATGATGGCTGGGGGGGCGCAGGGGACGGCGGCGAAGGGTGGGGCGGGAGGTAAGAAGGGGAATAAGGGTGGAAGTGGGAAGGGGAGCAAGAAAGGACGATGAACTTTGGGTATGAATAAATTATAACTTTTGAACTTGGGCCATGTGCATTGGTGCAAGGTCATTGTCCTCTTCAATTGACGGATAAGTATCTGTGAAGCTGTTTCTATATCCACCTGTATCACCTAACATTGAATTTCTTTCATCGCTGTCCTAAAATGCGGACTTTGATCTCTCTTTAAAACTTCATCTTTATGTCGAGTAGTTTCTACGAATGGCTGTCTCTGTCTGAAGCTTGCTTTTTCATATTGCAAGAAGGATATAATAAATAATTTATTCATTCATAGATTATAAGTGCTATTTGAATTATGATCTTTGCGTATGTTCCATGGCTCTTCGACTGAAGTCAAGTTTGAGACCGCTCCTCAAAATACCAGCGGTAAGCGCTACAATCATCATTATAATCTCCCGAAATTTCTCAACGTCCCCAAGAAACAGCAACTCAGTAGCTCCTACCTAGCTAATCTAATCCCTTACTCTCGACCACCGAACCTCATACGAAGTTATCAACGCCCAGATCTTCACAAGATCATACGCATACCCAAACAGCACGCCCCCAAAGAAATACCCCACATCCGACGGGTTCCGCCTCAAATGCGGGAACGGCTCAATCAGCTTACTCGCGAAAAGCAGCGTGAAAAACAGAGAGAGATACCGCGTCCCCGTCGCTTTATACAGCGTATATGCAAGCAGCGGGTCGTATATAAGCGCGAAGTCGAACAGAGAGGAGATGAGTATAGCGTACGTAGACCAGGGGTGAACTCTCCAGCACTCGCGGTCCGCGAAGAGAAGTGCAGTGTTACCGCGCCATGTCGCGCGCGCCCATCCAAGTACCTTTTCGCGGAAAGCCGATATCCCGCCTGTGGTATCGATGGTGGTGGAAACGAGAGCGTGGCGCGCGTCGTTGTGGAAGACTGTTTTGTAGCCCTGCTTACGCGCGCAGCTCGTCATGAAGTTATCACCATCGACACCCACGGGTCCCCCAGACACCGACACAGAACCCCAGAACCAAGTCTCGCCCAAGGCGCCTCGCCGGTCCTCCAAGCTCCGAACAGCATCTGTGCGAACCAGCGCCAGCCGCCCGGAACCCACAGGCATCCCGCCATCGATGTTATATCTTGCCGTACACTCGACGTTCAGGCGCTCGACGTACATGCACGCGAGGTAGTTGAGGAAGCTCTCGAGGTAGCCACCACGCCTATCGCGCACCACGCGCGTCACGGGCTCGACGAGCCGACGCTGGGGTCCTGGAAGGGCGCGAGGGCGCTGCGCAGGAAGCTGCGGGGCCAGAAGACGTGCGCGTCTGCGATGTAGGCCGTTATAGACGTCTGCACTGTGCTGGCTGTGTGTATGAACTGCTCGCGCTGGTTTGGGTGCGTGGTCGCTAGGACGGATATGTCGCGGTTCAAGGAGGCGCAGATGCGCGCGGCGGCGGTGTGTTGGGAGGAAGAGCCGATTGTGGAGACTATTACCTTTGCGGGGTGGTTGGTGAGGATGGATTTTATGCATTGTGCGAATTCGTGGTCGATGGCGCCGTCGGTGCACACGATTACTGTTACGTCGGTGGGGGTTACTGTTGGGTGGAGGGGAGGCGGTGCGGGTTTGGTGAAGAAGTTGTAGGAGATTGTGTGGACGACTATTTTTAACGCCTTGAAGAAAGCAAGTGCTGTAAATGCAACCATGTATGGGCTATAGCCCAGGAGATCTAGCTGCTCATTGATGAACTTTGTGACTGGACGATAAAGTCCCGCAGCCACGAGCAAACTCCAAACAACAGGGACCCAGGTGAAAAAGCTACTGGCGGATCCGGTAATTTTTTGAAAGATCCAGTTAAGAAGTGAAGACCATACTCGAATAAACTGTAGTTCGATTACGAGAAGGCTTATGAAACCGATGAGTGGGAGTGTATTTGGGCTGACAGTATGAGCCCTTCCAATTTGGAACCCAATCCATTGAAGCACAGCACTGAGCGAATACCAAAAGCCGCTGTTGATCGTCTCTGAGATACCAATATCGTTAAACGCGGCTTTTTGTCGGATCCAACTTTGGTAAATGTCGTTCAAGTAATTGGACAGGCTGATCTTACTCCAGTCGATTCCGAAGATTTGAATGTAGCTGCAGAAGCCAATGACAATTACATATCGGATACGGTATAGAAGTATTCCGAGATACTGAAGAGCGAGGCTGGCATATACCGAGAGGAAATGGAAGAAACCCCTGAATTTGATTTTGGGTTGAGTGGAGGAGCGGCGAATGGGATTGTACTGAGGATCCGACATTTTAGAGGTAGTATCGAGAGTTCTCTTTTCTAATTATACAACGCAAAGCTGCGATATGAGGTTGTAGAGAAAGTACTTGGATGCATTTACAGCGCCACATAATAGGAAGTATCAAAGAAGTGAGCTATCAACATCTCTTTGATAGTCACTACACCACGAGTCATAGTACCGGGTCTGTGTAACTCTTTCAAAAGCCTTTGACAAAGCATGACAGATGCTGTTTTCGGCGCTGAAACTTTCCTTGTTGCGAGACTCAATCGAGGGATTAAAGAATAGCGTGCGAACTTTACGATACTGGGCCAGGGAAGAATCAGAAATGCAAGGAAAAGTTATGTATGAGAGAAAGTGGATTTGAAGATTTAACATGTCGGAAGTACATTAAAATTGGATCAAGCGTACTTTGCACGCCATCTTGGGATGCTGGTGCAGTTTGTTGGGTGGGCTCATGATTTCAGGAAGAAAACATAAAGAGACAAAAGAAGACAGGGAATTAACTGTTGCAATTGTGGCCAAAATGCAGCAAGATTTGAGTTAAGAAGGAGCAATCAAACTCTTCAGATCAATAAATACTAATAAGTCATCCATCTGTTGAAGCTCCAGTGCAGCGCTGGTACTATTTTCATCGCGCAAGAGCGATGAAAAAGACTCAGAATAGCATTTTACAAGTAATAGCAGGCTTCGGTAACTACAGACCTTAATGGGTGAATAGATATAAATTCCAGTCACGCAGTTTGCAAAATATCAGCAGCAGGTGTTATCATTCTCGCGATGTACCGTATTTATTAGGGTACGTCTGAAATGGCACCGATTTTGCATAGCATAACAAATATAACTACGCTAAGCATAATTATTAATAAGCATCCCACTACACCGAGTGCACCACACTTTTTTTTCTCTAAGTCGCACTGCGGTATAATATAGCATATAGTAGTAAGATGCATTATAAAAGATAATATAATATATTATTAGTACGCGTATAATTTAGAACAGGCTTAGTCACCTATTAGTCACCTATTAGTCACCTATTAGTCACCTATTAGTCATAGGATTACTAATTTATTATATAATATAAATAAAATAATAAAAAGATAAAATTGTTAGTATCACAGGTAGGGGTGACAGTCACGTATCTAGCGCATAGCTCTGGTTTGCTATGCATAGACTGCTGTTCTGTGGTTTATGTGTTTGTGATGCTATTCCTACGTAGAGGGCAACAATGTTATGCATCGTCGCAAATGGCTGCTTAGTCAGCATGCGCTAAGTCACATGACTGACACACGCATTTGTCCCGACAAAAATAGTTAATTTAATAGCTTTTAAAATTCTTTGCTATATTATACTCTAAGCGTGCTATATTATACCGCAGTGCGACTTAGAGAAAAAGCGATCAAGTATCCTATTAGTAATAGTTGTGGCCTGAGGCCTGTGCGAGGCATTGCGATTTTTTTTGGTTATGCAATGTATGAATTTATGCTTAGGGTCTTGGCGTACTTATGCTATGCAAAATCGGTGCCATTTCAGACGTACCCATTTATTAGAGGAGAAAGGGGGACTAGGGTTCCTAAATAGTACTAGCCTGTACCTAGAGCGGCCGCCCCCACCATCTGAAGGTAACACCACCTCGACCACTTCAACATCGCTGGGCAGCCTGAGACGTCGAAAGAAAATCCCATCAAACGAGCTACTGTCCACAGTAAACCTGCCAACCCTCCCGAGTCGGTTCTATCTAAAAGCACAGTTATATTCTTTCTGTACCGCAACCATGGCCCAGCTTGCCGACATACGAAGCAGATTCGCGGCTACCATGTCACGAAACCAGGAAGAAGTCGAAGTATCTCGAATAGAACCTAAGTACGACTATTTTATCGATCAATCTCTACTTGCCACGCGCCTCTGCCTCGACAATGGCCCGAAGGCTTTCAAGAATTCCATGACAAACTCTGAGAGCCGACTTGAGAACTTGCCCGTAGAGCTCTATCAGGGATGCCTGCAATACCTTGATATAGAGACTCTGACGGGCATGAGACGAGTTTCGCAACGTACAAGACATGCTATCGACAATCTTCACCAATATAAAGAGCTATACGAGAATGCCCCGCAGGCCCTCAGGGCTTGCTTAGCCACGGAAGTTGCTCCTTACATTCCTCTTCTAAGATTACACGACTCTTTGATATCCATGGAGTGCTATTACTGCAAAAAGTCGTAAGTCTTTTCAAAATCAGCTTATAGAACTGGATCCTGACTTTCTCCGCAGAGACCCTTCTAAAGCAGCATTTGGCTCCTGCCTTTCCGTTTTTGAAGGCCGACGTGCCTGTCTCTTCTGTATCCGCAACAATCCAGAACTCAAACCCCTCGAATTCACAGTCTTCGCATCTCTCTGCGCTCATCGCAGGAGGTCTTTCCGCGGTATCAGTAATTTATGTTTGCTTAGAACCATTACAGGCACCTACGGCCCTTCTCGTACCCATAGTGGCAAGTCTACACTTCTCCTGGGATCCTCCATAGCACCTGCACCAGGAAATTCTCTCACGGAAAAGGAACAGCGAGCTTTCTATGGCAACACTCGCTCAGCAACCATTTACCATCATCCTCTACACCATCCCAGATTTGAGTCCAATATTAGCGAGCAAATCGGTTTCGTCGCGCCTGACGAACTCAAACAAGCTACCCACAGATACGTGACCGCAGTCCGATTCCCTTACCTCACAACCGCAGGCAAAGTCTGTGAGAATGGCAGAGTGTGCGTACACTGCAATCTGCACATGTCCTTTAAAGAAAAGGAGTGGAAAGTAGAACAAACGACTCGACGCCGGAATCTCCACAATCCTATAGCAAGCTTGAGGAGGAGGAATGCCATAAACAGTGCCCGAAGGATGGCCTCTATGGAATACACAGAGTCCGAGGAAGCGCTAAGAGACCAGAAAGAACTTTCTATGAAGATGGTTAATGATAACGGGTTTTGGACAAACATGAGCTGGCAGGAGCACAATCTCACACACGAGAACGAGAGGCTTTCGCCGGATGAGCGGCATTATCGAGACATCATGAGTCCATCTGTTGTGTCTGGTGTCCTTAATATGATGTGAGATTACTGCAAGTTGTATTAAGTTTGGCATAAGGCTGCTGGGAAATTCTACTGCTTCTTTTCGACGTTTGGAAGCACGGGTTACCTATACTCATATACAGTCAGCAATAATACCCATTTTAAGATATCGGAAGAATCATTACGAACCACTCACCCCTCCTCGTGCCCCAAGACTCTTCATCCTCTTAGTCAATCACGCTTTCTCCGCCCGAAACCCCCCCAAGCCCCCCCTCTTCCTGCAATACCAATCCTATAAACCCCCACCAGTCAGTACTCATCTCTCTCCTACTCACATCATCACCGCTAGCATAAACTTACCAAAAACCCCTTCGGAAAAACAGGCACGACCCACGATGCCCACCCCAGCGTCCCCGTATACGTATTTCCCCTCTTCCCCGCCAACACATCCGCCACAACCCCCCTCCCAAACTCCTCCGCCCCCATCGCGTTCGCAGGTAAATCCTCACCCCTACTCAGGCCCCCAATATGCTTCTCCAGACTCTTATAATAGCTCCCTTGCGGCAGTTCAAAATCCTCGTTCCCGAGATTGGCAAAGAAGGACGATTTCACGATCCCCGCGACGACGGTTATGACGCGCACGGACAGAGGTTCGAGTTCCAGGCGTAGGGTTTCAGAGAGTAAGTTTGTGGCTGCTTTGGAAGAAGTGTAGATTCCTAGAATAAAGGTTGAGCTGGTGTGAAATCAAAGGCTTTTTGCAGAGAGGGAGGGAAGGAGAGAGATACCTTGCCAAGGGAGGTTTACCAGACCCGCACTACTTCCTATATTGACCACTGCGCCTTTTTCCTTGATGATAAGAGGTGCGAAGGCGCGAGTTACAGCTAGTACGCCCCTTTTCTCATTGTTAGCCATTCCCATCCTCATTCCCACTTCCAGTTTCCTCCACTTTAATACTCCCTCTAGCAGCAAAACACACCCACAACATACCAATAATTAACCTCCCACAGCTTCCTCTCCACCTCACACCCCACCCCACCATCCAACAACGGCCCAATCAACCCCCTCCCCGCATTATTAACCAGATACTTCAGCCTCCCACCATCCCTCCCCACAACTCCAACCGCCTTCTCGATACTCGCTACATCCGTGACGTCGAGTTCCAGCAACGTTACATTCGGTACATCTTTGAGGTGCTGCAGAGAGGATAGCGAGCGTGATGTGGCGAAGACGTGGATATTGCGTGCTTGGCTACGGGTAAGAGGAGGACGGGAGTTAGGACATATGTTTGGGAACGAAAGGGAAAGAGGTGCTGGGAGAGAGGAAGATGATGACAACGATGAGTAGTTGAAAGAAGGCTAACACGAATAAACGTACAAAGCGAGCGCGATGCCTGACCCCAGACCACCGGCCGAGCAGCCTGTTATGAGAACTGAGTCCATAACGTTATACAGAACTTGGAAACTCAAGAAAAGAAAGGCGGGGTGAAAAGAAAGCAAGTACCAAAAATAAGCAAAGGGCAAGGAATCATGCAAGGAACAGAATCATTAAATACCTGTCGAAGAACATTAGCAAAGGGAACTAAAAAATATCGACTATACATATCCGACCTCGTTTTATAGGCTCTCGGAGGCTTTTGATCGGGCTCGGGCGAACCAAGGAGACTTTGGCGGAACAACCTTTTGAACCGAACTCGCGGCTTGGTATCTCGGGAATATTTTGAACTCAGCTAGCTATTTGAGAGCTATGAGCGAACCAAGTCAAGATCCACTTTTGGCAAGTACATCTATTAACACCAACCAGCCCATGTCTAAAATACAAAAATGCACCACCCACCAACCGACCCATCCACCCACCCCCTGAGAAACGCCTCGACGTAATACATGTACGCTCCCATCCATTTTCCTAAGCCCCATCATCATTATAAACACATAAACTTCCTAATCTAATCTAATCATAGAAACCCTTTGCTCATACTAGGCTGTCGACTAACACTGCTCTTCCTCTTCGGGATCTGAATCCCGTTCTCATCAGCACTACCCCCGAACTCCGAGCCCGGTCTCCACGTCCCACTTCGTCTCGAAGAGCTACCCTTCTCCATCCTAAGCTGTTTCCAGCCTTCCAATTCCCTTTCCAGGCGCAGGGCTTTTTCTCTCTCATCTCTTAGTTCGCGCTCTGCTTTGCGAGCGTTAAGCTGGTTCGCCGAGTCGCTGTTCTGTAGCTCGTCTATTGTTTTGAGGAATTTCTCGCATCGGTCACGGGAACGCGCTACTTCTTCTTCGAGTTGAGTGTTGACTTTGTCGCGGCGGTCGATTTGAGATTGAAGGTCTTTGACCGTACGGTCGACGTTGCGGACGTCTCGTTGGGATTTGTTACGCTGCGTTTCTTGCGCTTCGAGTTGTGACTCAAGCTGGGAAATTGGGATTAGTATAAGTAAGTAAGTGCTTTGGGGCAGGATCTTACCTCTTGAACGCGGCCATGTAAGAATCTAACATCTTGGCTGGCACTAGAGTAGCTCTTCGTCTCAAGATCCACAAGTCTTAGCTGAGTATCCTTCAGAGACTTCTCCAAAGCCGCTTTCTCCTTGCTCAGCTGAACAGTCATTTCTCGTTCGGCAACGATATCTTTTTGCATCTCCGTAGCCATAGCTTCAGCTCGTCGCATTTTGCCCACAGCAGCGGCTACAATATCCTCTTGCTGGGCCAAATTCGATTTGAGCTCCAAGAGTTCGCGATCCATCCCCGCGACATGGCGTAATGACGGGCTGTCACTTTGAGCAAGGTCCTCGAGGCCAGATTTGGCCTCCTCCAAGCGGGCTTCCAGACCACGTTTCTCCCGTTGGAGCAAGTCCCGCTCACCAGTGAGATCATCAACAGTGGTCCTCATGCTCCTAATTTGGGACAAGAACGATACTATCTTGTCTTGCGCATCTCTATGAGCATTGGCTGCCTCGTCCCGAGAAGCAGAAAGATCAGCGAGGGTAGATTCGAGGCGAGACTTTTCTTTTGACCAAGTGGAACTGTTGAGGACCTCATCATCCCACTTGGATCGAAGTTCATCTAACTCTTCTCGCAGTCTAGTAACCTCAGCTTGCTTGAAAAGCTTCTCCTCTCGGGCAATGTCCAGCTCGTTAGTAAGAGTTGCGAATTCAGATTGATACTTCTTGCGAGTCTGCTCCATGCTAGTCTCTTTGTCCTCGATATCCATAGCGCGTTGGCTTCGGTAATCTTCCAGCTCATGTTGAAGACGCTTTCTGGCTTGTACTGCGGCTTCAAGATCAGAAGATACATCTTCAAGTCTCTCTTCATAGCGTTGATTTTGTCGCTGAAGATCCTCAATCGAAGCATCCATTTGCTTGCGCTCAGACATAATCTCTGCGCATGTATCTTCTGCTTCCTTTGCTTGCGTTCTAGCAAATTGTTCTGCCCTCGAGGCTTTCAAAACTGCAATTTCGGCTTGCTCAAGCTTGCTGAAATACTCGTCTGCACGGCTTTTATACAGAGAGAGACTAGAGCTAACATCCGCCACCTTAGAAGATTCAGCGTCTAGACGAATCTGGAGGTCAGCAAACTCTTGCAAGAGCTGGCTTCGGCTGGCGGCATCTTGATCCCGTTGTAAGGTTATCTCCTCTAGATCAGACTTGGCATCCCTTAAGTCTACTTCCAAGGCAGCACGAGTGTGCTTTAATGCTTCGAAATGGGTTTTCGTGTCGTTTAGTTCCGAAACATTATTGTTATGAATGTGCAAGAGCGATCGCCGTGAGTCTTCTTGGTCGTTGATGAGCTCGAAAAGTTCCTCGTGAGATTTCGTTTGAACATCACGAAGAGAGAGTTCGCCGGACTGGATACTCTTCTCGAGAGTGGACACCTTCCTAGCAGAATCATCTAGCATATCATGAAGCCTACTATTGGCTTGTTCCAGCTTCTGCACCCGGCGAACAGATGGACTATCTTCGGGCCAAAGCTCCCGGGAAGGCGTTGACCGCTCAAGCTGACTTTGGAGATGACGATTTTGCATTTGAGTCATTTGAAGTTGGTTTTGTAGTTCCTCAAAATCAGCCTTGAGATCCATGCGATTATTGAAGCTTAAGATATCTGCTGTGCGATCCGATCTCCCGGAGTCCTGTGCAGCATCAGCTCCATTGCTTGGAAAGCGACGAGTTGGTGTTGAAACGTTTGAGCGAGGTATGGCGTTTAGCTTGCCCCTGAGGTGGTTCGGTGAATTGGCAAATGAAACTTGATTGGGATTGATCTCTTCCAATTTAGGGCGGCTAGGAGATCTATCTGGAGACCCAGCGAAATCATCTTCGTATCTTTTCCGTAAAGTGGCCAGCTGCGACTCTGCATTTGATCTTCCGGCTGTCTGAACCCTTAGGTTATTCTGTAGCTCCTCAATCTTCCGAGTAAGGCTAGGGACAAGATTGGGTGATTTCGTGGGACTTCGGGCACTGGCACCATCGTACTGAGGCACTGTCTGCGCCGTGTCGGGATCAACAAGCTTCATTAGCTGGAGCACCTCCTTTTCTCGTGTCTCGATGATCGATTGAAGTTGTCGATTTTTGGCTTGCACCTGGGTATGAAGTTGACGCTCATCGTCAAGCTTTCGGTTAGCTTCAGCAAGCTGGCTTGTGAACGTCGAGGATGCTTTTTCGGCATTTCTACTAGTCTTATGCTCACGAGCAACCTCGTGGTTGAGATCTTCAAGGCTTAGCTCAAGCTTCTCTTTTTGCTTTTCGAGAGTAGCAACCGCCACTTGGGCATTACCCAACTGCTTGTTCAGCTTCTGGTTGTGTTCGTCAGCTTTTGCTTTCTCGCGCTGCAAAGTGAGCATTTGGCCCCGTTGGGTGTCGCTCGCTTTAGATCCCGATCGAGCGAGCTCGAGGCCTTTTTGTTGAAGTTTATTGAGAAGTGCGCGATTGTCATTCTCCGAAGCCATTAGACGGCTCTTAATAGTATTAAGCTCCCGCTCTAGTCGCTCTTTCTCGGTGTCATTCCGAATACCGAAATCAGTAGATTCAGCGATGATATTATTCAGCTCCTTCACTTCCTGATTCAAGCGGCTACACTCGTCCTCAAAATACTTCGCTCGGCTCTGCTCCGCATCAAGATCTTTTCTCAGGCTGGTCTCACGCTCTCGTGCGAGGCGCGACGCACTCCGGTCGCTTGCAAGTTCAGCCTGGATTCTCGCTTCCTCAGCGCAGTCTTAGCCTCTCTCAACCTTCTAATTTCGTTGCGGGCCTCATTGCGCTCCTTTTCAGCTGTTACGCGAGCCTCCATTGCTCGTCTGAGCGTATCCTGTTGCACATAAAGCTCTTTCTCGATGATGATCTTGGCCTCGTTGACCTCCTGAAACTTGTCATTGAGCTCGCGATATTTGTGCTCCGCAAGCAGTTGAACGTCATCCCTTGATTGGCGCTCTTTGCTGAGATCTCGCTGAACGTCTGAAAGTTGCTGTTTAAGGTCTACGATCTGACCTTCTAGCATCTTACGGTTTTGACCAGCTTGAGTATCTTCATTGAGGCGGGCATCCAGCAGCTTCTTAGTGTCTGCTGCCTCCTTCTCAAGGTTGGCCTTCTGTGATCTCATCGCGAACATTTCTGCTTCGACTTCACGGAGGCGGTTTATCACGTTGTCCTTGTCGGACGCCAATGCCCGTTTCTCGTCATCAAATACCTTGCGCTCCTCTTCGTATTTGCGATTGTCAGATCGGAGGATGGCTAATTCGCTTTCCTTCCTGCGTACAAGATCTTCATAGCTGGTAGAAGTCGCAGAGAGCTCCGAGAGTTGTTGGTGCACCCGCCGATTCTCGGTGGCCAATTCTGATTCTTTGAGGCGGGTAGCCTGAAGGTCTTTGGTGGCTTTTGCTAGCTTGATGTCTAAATCCTGATCAATTTTGAGGAGCTTGCTTTCGAGATCCTGAGCCTTCCGGTCCTTCATGTCAAGCTGACTTTTGAGCATGTTGATCTCCTGGGTGAGACGTGACTCCTCTGCGCTCCGTTGCGACTGGGCGTGGGCTAAGTTGTTCAGCTGAGCATCTAAATCTTCCACTTTATGAGACAGCTCAGTCTTCTCATGCTCTAATTTTGCAATGATTTGACCTGCTTGTTCGAGTTGAGACCTCCACTGGTCGGCTTGTTGCTCAGCCTTTTTCTTGGCATTCAGCAAATCATCCAATTGATCATCGAGCTTCTCTTGGTCCTCTAAGGCTCCGTTTAGCTTATCACTAAGCTCTTGTTCCCGGGATTGTAGTCGTTTGAAGATCTCCTCCTTGTCTAATGCCAAAGCTCGTTCACTTTCGAGGGTTTGTTGAATTCGTTGCATTTCAGTGTGAGCGTTCCTACGCTCTTCGTCAAGACGCTGTCGCTCGGTAGCCTCATGTTTCATTTTATCGCTGAGCTTTTGAATCATTTCGTCACGCTTCTTGACTTCTCTGGAGGTGCGAGTAGCACCAAGCAGGGGTTTCATCTTGGCCAGGAGTCTCCACCATGGGTTTTCGCAGAGGTCGAGATAGACTTGAAAATTCCGCTGCACGATTCTAGTTGCTTCAGCTCTGTACAATCTCTTGTGGGCAATGCGTCGTTGGGTGAAACCTCGAGCAATAGATTGAAATCGAGACATGATCTCCCGAATCAAAGCGTCTCGTTGTTCTTCAAGCTCGGCCAAAACACCAGCTCTGAAGAATACTTTCGTTAGACCAACACGAAATAGAGACTTGTCCAGACCGAATTTATCCAGCATAATAGAAGCCGCCATTTGCCCTTCCAAGTATCCTTTAGGCATGTTCCTGCACAGAACTTCATATCGCTGCCTGAATTCCGAGAAGGGAAGTCGATTTGGGAATCCGGTGCGAGCGATTCTGATGCCTTCAAGTACACCATTGCAGCGTAGCTGGTCTAGCACAAGCGGGGCGCTGAGTTGTTTGGGCCGTTTCTTGTGGTTTGGGATTATGCATCGGACGAAATGTGGATGGGTTGAGTGAAGCTGTGCCATCAAGCTTGAGAGCTGTTCTTTATGTCTCTGAGCAACTGTCCTGAAGAGGCCTTTCTTGACTCTGCTCCTCGTGGCTCCGCTCTCATCCTCGACATCAGCGCAATCAACAAACAATGATGCAACATGCTTGTCGGTTGACGCAGCTAACAATCTCGTGACATTGTCATTCAGAGGGTCTTTGTTCTTTTCTAACCAGCCCTCGGTAGAATACTCAACCTCAGCCGCGTAGTGAGTAAGCATGAATCCCTGTCCAAGGCGCGAAGGGCGATACTTTGGGGTTTTCCGGTCCCATAAAGAATGGAGCTTTTCCGTGAAGGATTTATCAGTGGCTTTCGGCATTACTGAGTCCTCATCTAGGCATGAGAAAATACCAATGGGATTTGGCAGTTCGATGAGGTCAATCGTAGGCTGCAGGTCATGACCAAAATCAATGAATTTCCACTCAATTTGCTCTCGTGCGTATTCCTCCTGCTCAAGCACGAACATGTGGTGGTTGAAGAACTGTTGAAGCTTTTCGTTTGTATAATTGATGCACAGCTGCTCAAAGCTGTTTTCCTCAAATATCTCAAACCCGGCGATATCAAGTACTCCAATGAAGTGGGAGTCATCCATCCCCATGCCAGTCCTATCGAGCTGTCGATTGATTCGAGTGACCAGGTCGCCAAAGCTTCTCTCGTAAATCCCTTTCGCCAATGCGTCTAACGCAAGCCGCACTTGCTCGGGAGTTTGAACCTTTTCGACCCATTCTCTACCAGCTTTGACCCGTGGGTGAAGGAGGCCTTGGAGGAATGGCTCGACAGGCATTCCAAGCAATTTACAAACTCTCTCTGCATGTGCACGAGCATCTGGAGCTAGCCGAGCTTGATCCGCCCCTCGACTTTCCTTCATCACAGTGATATTGCCCAAATGTAGGACTGCAGCTATTGTTCTAAGAATTGAGACCTGCTCTTTCTCTAGAAATCCCATGACTTCGAAAGCCTCAATCAAAGAATTCCATTCATCACGGTCCGAGACTCCTGTTATTGTGTCATGACCATCCCGAGTGTAGGCAAAATCTTCCACGTCTTGGTCATCTATCAGGAAATCCTGCTTCATCTTTCTGTCTGCTCCTTTCAGAAGCTGGTAGAAAATGTGATAATTTCGCTCGTGGGCGTTGAGACGGACGACTCTTGATTTTTCCAGAAGGTACCAGTCGATGAAAGCCCCAGCAATGCTCCCGGTACGAGTGAACTCGATTCTAATAAATTTACCAAATCGTGAAGAGTTGTTGTTTCGAACAGTTTGAGCATTACCAAACGCTTCAAGGATTGGGTTCGCACGAAGGATCTGTTGTGAAAGGTTGGAATGTTGTAGGGACTTGCTCTTTACAGGCGATTCCGAATGAGCAACGGCCGCCAGATATTGAATGACCTTCTTGGTATTTTCCGTCTTTCCAGCGCCTGACTCTCCTGTTACCAGGATGCTTTGATTTTCGCCCTCGTCCACCAAGTTACGAAAAGCTTCATCTGCCATGGCGTAAATATGTGGTTTCGTCTCTTCTCGGCTTTGGCCTCTGTACATGTTGATGTACTCGTTCGTGTAAATCGGCAGTGGACAGTACGGATTAATGGCGACTAAAAATAGTCCCGAGTATGTATATATTAGGTCGGCCTGATATCTCATATGAAGGTTGTGGACGACTGAAGCTTCATTAAGGTGTGTCAGCTCCGCCATATCGTCTGCCTTGTCGAATTTTGCTGGATTGACTTTGTCAACGCTGTCTGCGTTCACTTCCCGTTGCTATAAAAGTTAGTATGACCAGACGAGAACTGCAAGTTTCAACATACGCTGCCATCGTCGCATTGTACAAGTATGTGGTTGTCGCCCAATTCCTCAACAATCCAGCCCTTGACAAATGCTGCCTGGGGATCCTTCAACCAGACGTATCTTTTGCCGGAGAAATCGTTTTCACCCTCGATTCCTTGTACTGCCTCTGGGGCGCGTCGCATATCATCGGTCTGTATAAATGAAGGAGCGAATGTATTCGAAGTGGAAACCCCTCCACGAGAGATTGAATGGAATCGTGTGCCTCCATTTTGATTTGGCGGTGATACCATTCCTGCAAGAGCAGAGTAGGACTGATTCCGGTTGTGTACGTTGGGAGGGCTTTGGGTGCCAGGCAACGGCGAGTTCAACACCATGGATTTGGGTCTGCCATTGGAGCTTGGCGGGACTGGAGAAGGCGACTGGTTCCTTAAAAACGGATTATTGCGCACTTGCCCTGTGTTGGAGGCCATGCTTTGCTGCGCATACAGTCGATTTCGTTGTGTTCGGGGCCGCAGAGCAAGTTCAAGCCATAGAGTTAAGGGCAAGGAGTAGACTTGGGACGATGGAGTTGACGGGTTTTTAAAGGTGGGGGAGGAAAGCAAATTAAGAGGGGCATTCAATGCTCCGCGGCGACATAGAAAATAGAAAAAGCTGAGAGTTGGGTTGGAGTTGAGTTGATTTGCTTGTGACGTTCTATTGTTGTGCTTTGCTTGACGCGGGCCCTGAGTGGATGCCGCTTTCCAATGTAAACAATGTTATGTAAGCCGAGAACTCGCCGGGTCAGCTGATATTTAGCGCTAACGCGAATGCGGCTTGGTCTATACCAACTTTGTTCGTCGCGCGCGCAAAGTCGTTGTCTTTGAGTTTCTCGAATCTCGATCATCAACTTCTTTTCCTTCTCAACATCCGCACTACGCGCATGCATCCTCAAGGACTCAACTAGTGGCCCTCATCAATAATCTTTAATTCAAGATCTTGATCTGTGCGCGCACATTCTTTCGTATCCTGGAAGAGCATCCTCCCGACCAGTTATCCGCCTTCATTGTAAACTTTCTTTTTGTTGTACAATGGTAGTTCGCTCAAGTCTTTTTTGAACAAAGTCTTGAGCCAATTTGCCCTCTCACTAATACTCCAGCTTCTGGACGATAATGCGACTCCGCCTTGACACTTGCTACAATGTCAGACTATCCAGCAACGCCGTCCTACGGCATGGGTTATGGTTCGCACCAAGACCAGAACAACCCCCCTTACCTGCCACCAATGTACCCAAACCAGTACCAACAGCAAGATGACGGTCGCATGGGCCAAGCTGGTATGCCATCAAGTTATGACGCGTCCGGAATGCCAACATATGGGTATAATGGTGCTACACCTTCGTTCAGTGCATCTGCTATTGCATCTGGCGTTCCTCTCTTGCCTATATATCAAGGTTGGAACCAAGATCCGGTTCCTCTACCTCCATATGCTCCTGCAAACCCTACACTACAATATGGAGGCTACTCAAATGGTGTGCACCAGAACCCACAGTACTATCCCCCCCCTCAACCTACGTACCAGCAAAACCAGCCCGCCTCTGGACCCTACGATGAAGGTGAGCTGAGTGAAGGTGAATTTGAGGGAGCAGCTCCTGCATATGGGACAAATCAATATAGGCCAAATGAAGCCGAAGGTCATGTTGAAACTGCACAACGCTCTGGCTACCATGTACCTCACGAGCAGAATCCTCAGCCGCCCATCCATTCCTGTAAGCTGATCCGCTTCCGATGTCCGGGTTTGTGTTACTGACAATTTAGCAAACAAATACGACTACCCCGCTCGTGACTCTCCACAGATGAGGCCTCCGCAATCAGATGCATACCCTATATACGATCCACCAAGACCAACAGATCATGGCGAGCAAGCAAAGACAAAGAATCATGATTCTAATGCACCCAGCCATACCAGTGAAAAGACGAATGGAGCATCGCAAACTCACCAGCAGTGGGCACAGGATAGCGTACTTGATTCTTCCAAAGTCGCGTCACATACAAATAGCCACCATGCCCCTTTAAATAAGGAGCCTATCAAGCACGCACCAGCTGCTGCTTCAGCCCCTTCGAGTCAGGTTCCTAGTATATCGCCTGTCCATACTGTAGTAGCAGAAGCACGCAAGAAAGCAGAAAACGCGGTATTGAATCTGTGGGTTCATGAGGTTCGCTTTCAGCAATATATCGATGAAGGGGTCAGGGAAGACATAGTAGGTCCTCTGTTTGACCATCTCAAGTTGTCGAAACTCTCATCAAAAACTGTCAATGGCAGTGGAGCAAAGATGGCGAGCCAGTCCGATTTCGAAACTCGCGTTTCAAGGGAGGAAAATACAACGCCCGTCGCCCCTTCGTCTTCAGTGAATATGAAAGATTCACAGGTGAACGGCCAATTTTCTTCGTTGTCCACATTGCAAAATGGTCACCAATCGACAGAAAATGGCTCTGTTCCTGGAAAGGCATCAACACTCCCATCAGCAATTCCGACGACCGCTGCAACTAAACCCGTGGGCATGACTGACAAGGCAAAGACTCTACAATCAAAGATGGAGGCTCTCCGAAAGTCACGAGAGGAGCGCGCGCAGAAAGCCGCAGCCAAAAACAGCACAAATCCTCCAACCAATGTCACATCCACTCAATCTCAGCTTCCGCAACCCACACCGGCCAGTGCTACTATCAGCAACATCAAGACATCGAGTACACCGGCGCAACCCATACTTCTACCCGTTCAGCCGCTTCCGAATCACCAAGTATCGTCACAGTCACCGGTACAGAATCTCAATACACAACAGCAAGGCCCCGTCATCCCAGGTCTCTTTTTGACCTCAACTGCTGCAAGCCCAGTACCGTCATTGAGCGCCCAGAGTCCAATGCACACTCAGGCCAATCAACGGAAACGCCCTGTGGCAGCCGATTTTGACACTCCTGCGTCAATTCCGTTCAAGCGGCCTTTCGGACAGAGTCGAAACGATCAACCTCTAGTAATTGATGTTAGTGAGGAGGAACCCGATTCGGATGACGAAGATGTGGCCATGGATCTCGAATCACAAGCCGATCAAGACTCTCCAGTGCAGTCATCTCGAAAGATGTCAGATCAGCGATCTATGCCTATGCACAATCTTCCGCCATTGACCAATTTCCCAGCACGCAAGCCATTCACGCCTCCCTCCAATTCTCCTGCTCCCAATACTCCTCCTGTCACCCAGAATGCAACAAAAGCTAATATTGGTCATCCAAAAGTTTTGCAACAAATGGAGAGCGAGCTAGAGTCGCTGAAAAAGAAAATAATTGAGGCGGAAGCTCGGAAGAAAGCTCGGAAACCTCCAAGTGGCACACACACCCCACGTGCTGCTGAGCTTACATCTATTGATGCGAAAGAGAGCATCGCTGCCACTGCAAATTTAGCAAGCAAAGTAGAAGCCTCAATGAAGATGCAAGACCTGATAGAAATCACAGAGAAGCAAGTCGACTCAGAAATGCAGAAGCTGGCTGAGGCCCAGGCTGCTGAGCTTGAAAAGGCAGCGGAGTTGACGAGGAATGAAGCTGAAATAAAGCGTCTTCGTCGCGAGAAGCTGAAGAGTGATCTTCCCTTGGTCAATGCTGAGGTTCAGCAAAGTCAAACTAAACTGGAGCAGCTCAAGGCTGAGATAGCAAGCCTTGAAGCTGAAGTCGATAAGAACCTAAAGGCCAAGCGGGAAATGGCTGAGGAGATGGAACGACTCGGCCAGGAGACAGAAGACCAGCTACAAGCGCAGAAGGATAAGCTGCAGGATCTGACGCAAGAGGAGAATGTGAGCAGCGATGGTAAGTAAATCTCTGATTTCAATTTGCTTTCTTACTCTCAACTCCTTGCCGTTCCACTTCAAACATGTCGAGACGACCAAGAGACTTACTTATTAGCTTTTTCTCATCCCTCGGCATATAAAACTGTTGAAGAAATAGTTGGCGAGGCCTCCCTACCTGCATACGACCGCCTTCAAAGCTCACCAGCTGTCGCAATCGATTCTCGTCAAACAGCTAGCTCTGGGGACGGACATGACCGACTCCAATCGCCCGATCACGATCACAAATTTCAAGAAGACACGGGCGCTAAGATCGACGACAGTGAAAACTCCGCGATTTCGACGACTTCTCAAATGGGATCCGATTCCGGGGAGCGTGTCGCCACTGATCAAGCTCTAGAGGCAGCACTCCAGGACGCAGTACGTGCTGAGGTTGATTCCCATGGGCCTGCAGGGAGTGATGTTGATATGGAGACTTCTTTTGCGCCGGATCCAACTCAATTAGCACCAGAGTCGTCTTCAGTTTCCGTCAAGGAGATTGACAGCCCCATGTATTCGCCAGTTCTCAGTCGCGCGATCCCTCACGTTCCTGATGCCGAATCAGACAACTACGAACCACCTGAAGCAACGTCAGCCGTCGATGAACCATCCCCTGTTGAATCCCCCCCCTTCAGCCCAGCCCCACCAAATGTTATTTCCGAGTCTTCGCTTGTTGATGATTCAATACAGGTAGTTAATGAAGGCGCACGAAGTGGCGTAGAAGAGACGCTGCCGAAACCGAACGGCAGCGTCCCACGGCCAATCCAAGTACAAAAGAAATCTTATCTGAACCGAATTTGGGGGAGGCTGACGATGAAATAGAGAATCCCCGAGGAAAAAAATAAGGCCCCATTGTTCACGCCTTACGAGAGCCCTCTCAAGAGCTTTCGTGCCTTCCGTTTCCATCCTGATTATAGACAGCAAGTGCCTGGAGGCTTGAGATCATTGACTTATAGTCATAAAATCAATCCTAGCAAGGAATTCTGTCAATATGAGCTGGCGGGTGGAATTTGCAACGATTCTACCTGCGACCTCCAACATTTCAGAGATATAGGGCTTGCCGGTGCGTGGGTTGTTTAAAGCCACGACAATCTAGGCTCACTTATTTTCATTGTCCTTTTTGTCCCCCAGGCTAACTTGTCGTTGTAGATGACGCCGTGCTGACTGCACTTGGTTCTCCAGAAGAATACAGTGCGGAACAGCGAGACAAGTTTTGCGCTGGATTGCGAGCCGTTCTGACCGACTTGCGGGCTAGAAAGATCAAGGATTTTGATGTGATTGCCGCCGAAATTGTCGCTCATCGAGCGAAGTTTCTCGGCGATAACTCCAAAGTCCTGAATCTAGAAGGCACCACTATATAATTTGACTTACGCACAGTATCAATTTTGTAAAAACAACACTACCATTCTGTCGAACTACGAATTTACGGATTACTGGATCATCATAATAATTTCTCTTGCTCGGTTGCACGAAGCCAGCATTCGTCAACCAACCAGCCATTACGACCTTTGCTTTCTTTTCTCGTAGCACACGACCTTTGACTTCTTCACATGGTTTGCTGGAGTATTCGGACTTTGACTTGGAACACCCAGAGGCAGCCAGGCCCAAGGGCAACATTTGCATGGGAGGTTTTTTTGCGTGCATGGATCCTGGTGTTTGCTGCTTGTTCCCGATACCCCGCCAATTGCTTATGGCTTTGAAAAAGAAATGGGAAGAGGGAATACACGCTGGAGATGGTTTCTCGGCAAATAAAATAGCTAGTCAGCGTCAATAGATCCTAATGGAATCAACTGCTTCTTATTCGTTTTCTGATGATATATTTCGCTCGTGTGCCTCTGACCTTGTGTCTATGCGTAGCTTTCTCTAGATGGAATCATTTCAGTCGACTTCTGGTTTCCACTTTCAACAGTTATTGTCTCCTCCTTTTCTTAAGAAAGGGATATAGAAGAAATGCACAAGATATATATATATTCATCACGTGAAAGTATGATCAGCACCCCCAACTGCCGATTTGGTCGTCCTTAATCACGACATCGGATCCATCCCTCTCACCATCCGCTAAAACGCCCACACACCCCACAACCAACCATAACAACCCCCCAAGTATCTCGATTTGGGCACCACCGACAAGGACAAAGTCATGGGCGTATCCCGGGGGCATACAACCCGGCAAAGAACAGATGAAGTCGTCATCTCCAGGCGTTTATTGCACATGGCATTTGCAAATCACATCTTTGTTCTCTTTCCTTCTCCTTCCTCTCTTTCTGCTATTTATTAGAGTACTTGTACAGATGGATCGTACAAGTATAGTTCGATTATAATTTATTGATCCAAGTCAATTGAGAAATTAAGCAATTAAGCAATTGTCCGACATGTCAGACCTTGAAGTCGCTGGCGCTCACGAGAAGACCACTCTCGATCATGGCAATGGCAGTAAAGGCGACGAATCCGATGATTCGTTCGCGAATCCTTCGGGGCTTAATGAGAAGTCTCTTGTGAGGAAGTTGGACTTGAGATTACTTCCTCCGTTGACGTTACTGTATTTGCTTTCATTTTTGGATCGTAGTAATGGTATGTATTGCACCCATTGCATCGTATGCTTGAGGTGTTAATCAATGCGGGGCTATAGTTGGGAATGCGAAGTTGGTGGGCTTGACGAAAGACTTGAAGATTACTGGAAATCAGTATTTACTTACGCTTACTATGTATTTTGTTGGATATGTGAGTTCTCTATTGGGTTTTGGGGCGTTGGGACGTTCAATGGAGCTGATTGTCTAGGTCTTGTTTGAAATCCCCTGCAATATCATCCTCAAGAGAACAACCCCCAAGTACGAACCCCCTATTCCCAGTATTACATCACCATCAACTACTAACTCAGCGCACCAGATTCTGGCTCCCAACTCTCATGCTCGCCTGGGGCATCGTCGCCACGCTCCTCGGCGTCACGCAAAATTTCGCCGGTTTCGTAGTCGCACGCTTCTTCCTCGGCGTCACGGAATCCGGGCTCTTCCCCGGTGTGCTCTTCTATCTTTCTATGTGGTATAAGCGTACCGAAACACATTACCGCATTTCGCTGTTCTTCTCGGCTGCTTCGCTCGCGGGGGCTTTTGGAGGGGTGCTGGCGTATGGGATAGGGTTTATGAAGGGGGTGGGCGGGTATAATGGGTGGAGGTGGATTTTTATTCTGGTATGT